>JAJJWW010016775.1:0-242256 GCA_023531295.1 Papaver armeniacum
AGCTTCCACACCTTGCGCCCGGTCCCACTAGCTAGCACAACAATCGGTTTCCCAACTCACACCAACTTCCCAATGGCCGCCCAAGTCACGCCTCGCAAGCACGCATGACTTCCACACCTTGCGCCGGTCCCACCCCTAGCACAATCGGTTTCCCAACTCACGCCAACTTCCCAATGGCCGCCCAAGTCACGCCTGCAAGCACGCCTGCCTTCCACACCTTGCGCCGGTCTCACTTTGACTAGCACAATCGGTTCCCAACTCACGCCTAACTTCCCAACGTCGCGTCGCACCTGCCCCACCAATGGTGTACTGACCTCCGATTTGTGCAAAACTACCAGAGGCAAGGATTCCAAATCCTATTTATAAAAGGTCAGACAAGCCTCCTCAAATCTCTTTACGGTTTGCTATTGATAGTTTGTCACCATCTTATGCTTACCTCGCAACAAAGCCTCTGTTAGAGCTAAGCGGGGACTTAATGTTGATGGTGGTTTTTAAACAAGGGTAAAATCGTAAAACCCCATGACCTAGTGTTACCTGCAACACATTAACTAAGAGCATTTAACTCAGGTGTAAATAATTAATAGGGCTATTTTTTCAAATTACCCGATTAGGGTTTTCGACACAGAACCCTAATTCCAAAACCAAGCCGCACACTACGCACCATGGCAACAATGCCAAACCAAGCCGCACCCTGCGCACCACGGCAACAATGCCAAACCAAGCCGAACACTGCGCACCATGGCAACAATGCCAAACCAAGCCGCACTGCTGCGCACCATGGCAACAATGCCAAACCAAGCCGCACACTGCGCACCATGGCAACAACGCCAAAACCAAGCCGCACATTGCGCACCATGGCAACAATGCCAAACCAAGCCGCATATTGCGCACCATGGAAACAATGCCAAACCAAGCGCACCTGCGCACCATGGCAACAATGCCAAACCAAGCCGCTGCTAGCACCATGGCAACAATGCCAAACCAAGCCGCACATTGCGCACCATGGCAACAATGCCAAACCAAGCCGCAGACTGCGCGCACCATGGCAACAATGCCAAACCAAGCCGCACTTGCGCACCATGGCAACAACGCCAAAACCAAGCCGCACCGCGCACCATGGCGACGACGTCAAAACCAAACTACATATCGCACTCATTGGCAACCATGCCGGACTAAGCGCTATGCTATTGGCACATGCCAAATATAGCGCCTCTAGGCTTGCAAAACGTGCAACTAGGTCAACATAGCCGTACGTGCCATTGGCACATGCCAACACGTACCACAAGCCATATTTCAAGCCGCTATGCCATTGGCGCATGCCAAATATAGCGTCCTAGGCTTGCAAGACGTGCAACTAGGGTCAACATGGCCTACGTGCCATTGGCACATGCCAACACGTACCACAAGCCATATTTCCAAGCCGCTATGCCATTGGCGCATGCCAAATATAGCGCCCTAGGCTTACAAACCATGCAACCTAGGCCAAGTCGCCACGCATGCCATTGGCACATGCCAACATGCTCATTTGGTAGCCTTTCCTACCAAGGCCACGGCCCTAACGGCCACGCATGCCATCGCACATGCCAACATGCTCATTGGTAGCTTTTTCTTACCAAGGCCACGGCCCTAACGGCCACGCATGCCATTGGCACATGCCAACATGCTGTTGGTATATTTTCTTACCAAGGCCACGGCCCTAACGGCCATGCATGCCATTGGCACATGCCAACATGCTCATTGGTAGCTTTTCCTACCAAGGCCACGGCCCTAACGGCCACGCATGCCATTGGCACATGCCAACATGCTCGTTGGTATCTTTTCCTACCAAGGCCACGGCCTAACGGCCACGCATGCCATTGGCACATGCCAACATGCTCTCAGTAGCTTTTCCTACCAAGGCCACGGCCCTAACGGCCACGCATGCCATTGGCACATGCCAACATGCTCCCTGGTAGCTTTTCCTACCAAGGCCACGACCCTAACGACCACGCATGCCATTGGCACATGCCAAATATACACGCTGGTAGCCTAACTTGCAAACCGTGCAACCTACCACCAAGGCATTCCGCACATGCCATTGGCACATGCCAAACACACACGCTGGTAGCCTAACTTGCAAACCGTGCAACCTACCACCGAGGCATTCCACACATGCCATTGGCACATGCCACTAGCATCTCTGGCATTGCCACTTACACTCAACGTACAACCTACCACCAAGGCATTTCGCACATGCCATTGGCACATGGCACGCACGCCACTAGCAGCTCTGGCATTGCCACTTGCGCTCGAAGTACAACCCGCAACAAGGGCATTCCGCACATGCCAATGACACATGCCACACGCGCCACTAGCAGCGCCACTTGCACTCAAGGTGCAACCAATACTCGAGATATCAACACAAATGGGGATGCTTTCCGGGGTTTTGGTTTGGCGGTCTGACTTACGGCGTACACTACGCTCACATTAAGAAAGCGTGAAAAGGAATAAAGTGGTCAAATAAATGAGGAAATAATGGGAAAACGTTTTCACCCATAAACACCTTGCGGTTACCACCTCCTCTCATTATTTCACCCTTTACTCTCTTCCTTCATGAGGCCCGGGTAACGTTTCAATCCCGACTTGTATAAATAGGTCTTACCTATTTCCACCGGACAACAAGTCTCGATCGGGAGAAAAATACTACACTCTCTCGTAAAGGCAACTTTGCAAGCTCTCCCAAAAGCTTTCATCTCTGCAAGCTTCCCAAGCTTCTACTTTCGATACAAGTCGAGATACTACTCTCCCGGGAATTATTCTCGGGTCTCAACACCTTTCTTTGCTTCCTCCCCAAATCAACCCTTCTCCTCCACTTTGTGACCGAAGCAAGTCCAGAACGGCCATTTCTTGGTTTAGGCCGGACTTGTACAGATTGATCTCTCAAATCTATAAAGTGCTCACTTGCAACATATTTGTTTAGGGTTTGAACCAGTTTCTCACTCACCTACCGAATTTATCGAAATCGGCAGAAACGATTTTCACCTATAAACAACAATATACGTTTAATGAATACAGTATTCCACATGGAGTTTGCGCAATATAGTATATGTTTAATGAATGATTTTCATGTGTTTTCGATACTGATTAATTTTGGTGTCATTCTTTTACATTTCAGGGTTGTATGCTCGATAGCTAATTAATGAAACTGATCTGTAGAATTTTTTTCATGTAGTGTGTTTTCGAGCTATCTATATCAATAGAAAAATGGAGGTATAGACTACGGTTTGGACTTTCATTACTGCAGAGAGTGTCTTTTAATGTTTTTCTAAAAAACTTAGATTTCATTTGCAATATTTAGGCTTGAAAGAATCCATCATATACTGCTACACAGACCGACGTTACTGGTCATATTCTGCATAATATTGTGAAACATCACTATCGATCTTTTCACAAGCTTCCTCTCATAGGATTGTCGTTCCTATAAACTATGGTAGGTCCCAAATTCTTTCTCTAAAGAAGGTGGAGCTGGACTAATTGTTAGAAATTTTCAGGTGACTCCATAAGATTAATATGCATTTTTTTTTGAGCATGTTGAAATTCGTATTGTCTACAAAGTTATCAAATGGACTTCAAGATTCTGTCTCCAGGCAATCTATTTTGAAGCAGGCACTATAATATAGCTGGAGCAATCGCTAGAGAAGCTGTGTAACTATTGTCACTGGCACAAATGGTATATTGTCACCAGCACAATACGATGAAAGAAATTTCTTCGTTTTTAATGTTAGTGCGTACATAAAAATGCAGTAAGCTACACTCATTAAACTATGTTTGTTTGTTACCAAAAATTTACTGTTGCTTATACAAGACAGTTAAATTCTTTAAAGAACCCGTTGTAACTACGAAGAGGGGATAGCAACCATAGGCCCTTATTAACCTTATATATCGGCTATCACCAAAAGGATGAGCCCCAGTAGTAGGCCAGGGGTGATACCTAGTATGTTTTAAGGTGAACTAGAAATATGAGTTTGATTTTAATATTTTCATCTCTGCCGACGATTACAATTAGCCACCGATTTTTATATTTTTATACACGCGCATTGCGCGTGAACACAAACTTATTTCCTTCGTGAGCGGTGCTATCACACGATTTTGCGGGATAGTTTCCCGCAAAAAAGCGTTTTCTTTCGTTAGATCATGCTAAAACCAAGATCTAACAGCCTTGAACATGTGGGATAACATTTATCTTCGTTAAAACCAAAACATACTCTAAATTGTACGACAGAAAGAAAAGACACTGGAAACTATTATGAACCGCAATATTATTAATGGGAGTATGGGCATCCAACTCAAAACCAATTGGCAATTAGTAGAGAGGCTCTAAGGATTATAAACCGCAGGATCTTAGATAACCCAGACAATGTGGGACTAATAATCTTAACATGATACCAAAATTCGCATAAGGCAAAGAACTATCCGGTTTGATCGGATTGATTAAATCGGTAAATGATGTTCTAGAATTTTTTAGTTTGTCTTCTAGACATAATACCTGGTTGATTCTTGACCATAAAACTTCATATTCTCCGGTGACCAGAAAGTGACCCCTAACACTTAAACCACCGGGCGAACAAAGTAGAATAGGAATTATGATAGGAAGGAACCGTTTTAACAGCACAGAGACAAACACAACGAAGGTGTAGTCGGAAGTGCCGGCCGGCGAGAAGATGATTTCGCCGGAAACGACAGTATCAAAAGAAAACTCTAAATTCTAACTTCTAAAGCTAATATAATAAATCAACACTAGATCAAAAATCTAAGTACCGATATTTCTTAGGGCCGAGCAGAAAACTATTGTCGGAAAAGTTGCTTTCTTTGGCTGGAAATCGCATGTCTTAGGAGGGAAGAAAGGAGAAAGAGGTTTCGGATCTCATCAAAACATAAATGAGTCCCCCATGTGGGCAGGATATTTGGTTGAGTGAGCGGAAATGATTCATCTCCCTCGGGTCGGATTCCGCGGGCCATCCCGTGAAGATGGGATGTGAGAGAGAGGGGGTGGGATCCACACTTTGCCCATCCTGCAAACCGCCGAGCCATCAGGGTATTCCCCATTTTTCCCTAGTCGGGATACACCGCGGGACCAGCCCGCGGTGAGTGTATCATTACTCTTGAGTGAGTGGGGCACCGAACTATCAATAGAAATTGGGTCAAAGAAATTAGTCGTTTTCCTTTTTGCCTTTGTAAAGATGAAATAAAATATTACTATTGTGAACAAGAATATTGAACCATGTAATTATGCACCATCCAATCACAACTTTGAAAAAAAGAATAGCCTAGTGGAGTCTGGAAAAGATAACGGGATTCTTCTTTGGTGGTCGTGATTATCGGTACAGAGTTGAAAAGACAACCAAAAGGCGTGCATCTCATTAGTTTTCTACTATACTTCAAAAAAAAAAAAAAAAAAAAAAAGTTATCTCCTAGGAGTGTTAGGCGTGTAAGTTGGCCCAGGCCAGGCAGCCTGGCAAATCTTCTACATTGATTTTTTTTTGGGCACTACTCAAAAATTATGGGGACTACTAAGTGATAAAATATCTACCATATAATTATATGGGGTGTCCTAAAGTGTGGAAATGATTAACCTTCCCTTAGCCTATATATATATTTTTAACCACCTCCTCCCATTACCACCACCTATATATACATAACCACCTCCTCCCATCACGACTGCCGCTCACCACCACCGACCACCTCGAACCACCACCACATCCACCTCTATATATAACTTAAATTAAATCATTAACAAAACAAAATCAAAATAAAAATTATAACAAACCCATTAATTGTCATTCGTTTTTGGTCGAAAAAATGAGAAGTAATCATCAAAATGAGTTGAAAATGGAAGTTGCAGAGAGAAGTTCGGCTAGGAATTATCTGAAAAACTTTGTCGAACTAGCTGAACTCAACTTTAATAGACGTTTTTCTTTCAGAGAAAAGTTCGGTTACGTCGCAAATTTTTTCTCCTAACCGAACTTTTCTCTGAAAACCTATATATTGAGTTCGCTTACGTCGCAAATTTTTTCATTTTATTTTTCCAGACGAACTTTTAGTTCGGTTACGTCACAATTTTTTTCTCTTAACCGAACTTTTCCCTGAAAGAAAAAACTCCATTAAAACTCGGTTAAGTTTACCTGTGTTTTTAGAATTATTAGCCGAACTACACTTGCAGATGAGTTCGGCTACATGTTCTTCAAATGTCGTAGCCGAACTTTGTTAACCAAACCGAAATCAATTTGTAAATTGTTCATTTTTAGGAATGTTTTGGCCAATTCAAGCACCATTAACTACATTTGAAGTATCCGTGAGTACCCAAAACATCGTACTCTTTAAGAAAAGATCTAACTTTTTTTCTTCCAAAATCCTCATCTTCATCTTCTTCTTCTCCCTCTCAATAATTCTTCTTTTGAAAAAAATCAAATTATTAATTTAATCTCGCCAATCTAATATTAACTCACTATTCAATACACTAGTTAATTTTATTACCAAGGGCACGTTTGGTATTAAAACAAATAGATAAGGGGTGACTCAAAATTACTTCAAATATCCACCCAAAAAATGCAGAATAGTCCCCCTCCATTTTTGAGTAGTGCCCAAAAAAATCATTCATCTTCCGATCTAGGCTAGGCCAAATGGGCCTTGTATTCAGCTACCTAAAATGCCTGCTATGCTGGGAGACTAGGTAAAAATGTTTACAAATCCAAAACTTGCCTAAATCCCATTGTATTAACCAGGCCAGGCTAGGCAGGCCATACAAGTTACTGACATTTTTATTTTTAGTTTTATGTAATAGTTCATTTATTTCGTCTTTAGAATTTGGTGATTGATAGAATAGTTAAAAAGTTGAGATTGATTGAATAGTTTAAACATAAAATTAAAACTCAGGAAATCCAAACGGATACCAAGTTGGTATTTTGGGCAGGTACTAAAGCAAGTTATTACTAAATTTTAGAAAAAGTCTGAATTTGTTCATTTAAACGAACCAAGCAAGGCCAGGCTGCCCATAACGGGTTGTAATTGGCTATGCGCTCCTATAGGTACAGGCAGGCTTGGGAGGCTTTAGGAAAGCTAAATTTTCAAAGTCTGGTAGAAACTTGGATCAGGAACAATGATAATGAATATTGTATGTATGGCTGTGGGAATGGCACGGAATGCTAAAGTCTTTGAAAACAGAAATATCAACATTCAAGGGACCCTAGCCTGGTTCAATATGTATTACAATTTCTCGGAAGAAGGGGAAACTGAAGCTGAAATCTCTCGTAATTCTGATTCCAGGAATGATGCATTGGACGTTTGGACTCCTCCCCGTAACTCTTTTATTAAGGTGAATGTTGATGCTGCCTCGAAAGATGGTTCCTATGCCTGAGCTGCTATAGCAAGAAACAACAATGGTATTTGCTGTGGCGCAGAAACTAGAATTGGTACGTCAGACTCAATAGTCTATGTTGAGGATGATGGTTTCCTTCTTGCAGCTGAACTGGCCACCTGGCTGAATTTCAACTCCGTTATCATTGAGGGGGATAGTCAAGTGGTGCTAAATTGCTTCACAGGTAAAGCAACAACTACCCCATGGAGGATCTTGGAAACTGATTGACGATAATCACAAGCTGATGGCCAATCTAAATAGCAACAGCACTTTCAGTTATATACCAAAGAAAACCAACATTCCGACCCATAAGCTGGCTTCTTATGCTATGTCTCACAAAGTCCAAGCTAGATGGACTAGTAATGATTTACCTGCTGATGTTGTTACTTTCTGCAATGAAACAACTAAGTTGTTCTTTTCTGGTTATCTCTGTATACCAAAAAAAAAAAAAAAAAAACAAAGGAAAGAAGCCGTCTGTATATTTCGTTTTCAGCAGTTACATAATCTCCTTTTCACTTTCAAATTCCACTTTTTTCCCTCAGCTCTAGTGCCCATTATAAAGCCTCCTCAGCCCCTTGTATCTGCACTGTCAGTGCAATTGTTGGAGCTTCACACACAAATAGACATATCTAGGCCAAAACCAGCATATTGCTATTTGGAGAACAAGGGAAGTTAACTACAAATGTTGATCTTTGTACTTTGTAGGGAATTCAAATGGTTGCCAGTTTTGTCTGAAGATAAATTCCAGCTTTATAGCTTGTTCATGATAAATGGGTTATATGACAGTAATTCGTATTCCCAGTAAGCACCGCATTTTGCAGGTTGATGAATTTTGTAATTTTTCTGATTTTGAAACTCCCAAAGGCATCTGGCTTCCGTAATCAGTGCTGCAATAAAGTAACAACCACTAGCATCTAATTTCACAATTTAGAAATAGAACAGCTTTGCTATGTAAACCGAAAATTCACACCGTGTGGGCACCGAGAGGAATCCAATGGACATCGGGATAGGGGTGGGCAGAAGTGGGTCCCACCCTCCACTCAGATGGTGCCCAACTGGGTTCTTGTTCTTTTGGTACGGTGTATGTATACTTTTCGGTTTAGAATCTGCATAGCAAGATTAACTCGCACAAAAAAACATAAAAAAAAATGAAGATACAAAGACATTTGTCTACGCTCACAAGTTTAGAAATTAAGTGCAGAAATAGTTTGAGCATATCAGTAATCCTCGTGGTCCTGCTGCAAGACATCACAGTTGCTAGTAGAGATTCTAGGGATTGTAAATGCACAATAGTTATAATGACTTAAAGGTAGTAGCACCATGTTGGATGAGCTTATTGATCTGTCAAGTGCAATTCGCAAATGCTGCCAAAAGAAGATTCAGATAGTGGGCTTGTACGGTTTATAACTTTTGCATAATAACCACCAAGTGAAACTTGCCTAGAATTTGGAATCAAAGAGTGTTGTTAATCTGTTAAAGAGCATAAAGGGCAAAGAGATTTTAACAAATAAAATTAAGGGGAAAAAACTTGAAAAACAAAACTAACTTAGAAAGCAATATTGAAACATTTGCTATCTGTCGTCCCAAAAAGACACCTAGTAGTGTGTGTGTGACACGCTACAAAATATAGGGTTGGGGGTTAGTGGGGGTGTGTGTGGTTCCATGGGTACCTGCAACACTCGTGTTAGCTGTGAGCTAGTTGCTCTAGGCCACAGTCCCATTACCTGCACAATAATGTGGTTGAGAGAGTTAAACCCTACACTAAACAGAGATATAATAGTGTTTGCACTATATCAAGTGGGATACCCTCCTTTTGTGCACATAAGTTACATCTATACAAGTATTCTACAACTCCCACAAAAGAAAAAGAAAAGTAGAAAACAGAAAACTTTTACATGACTAACAATTAAAGCTGCGGTAACAATAAAATGCAGAGAGCCCCGACTTAAAAAGCAATGGGAAGCATCTTTCAATGTGCAGTGAAGTACATACACTACTGTTAATAGTTTTCCCAGTTAGAATGCGAGAACCCATAATCAATCCAGGTAAAGATACCTTAAATTCAACTGTTTTGTGTTTCATAATCAGGTTCCTGGCTATTCAGTAACTCAGTACATCATATTTACCCGCAGCATAGCACAGAGAGTTTGGGTGTATAGGAGCTTACCGTAATTAGTTAGTGCAGACCATTTATTCAAGACAACCTCAACTTTACTAAGGCATCTTAAACATGCAGAGAAAACTCGAGAACTCTCTGAATGACCACTTGAACTCTTCTGGTCAAACAAACATGAAATCTTCTATGCTACTGCCAGAAACAACATGTATAGACTTTTCACTCAATCAAGTACTTCATGGGTACAGCATTTACACAGTTAATGACAAACATTGATTTTATTCATTCAAATCTTCTACACAAGTTAACTACCAAATATTCTAGATGAATGAAACCAAAGTGACAATGGAAAAAGAAACTCAAATTGATTTCTTTATGCAACACCAGATGTAACCCTCACTATAATAGGTAGAACTTATCTCAATCCTAACTGGCAAAGACAAAAGAACAGTACTAAAGTAAACAAACAAACCTCGTCATGCATATCAATAGATCTAATTATTATTTTGTCAAAACGAACCACAAAACACGAAGTAACATGAAAGATTATATAAAATCCCACAATCTGAAACCTAAATCTTACCAAAAAAATATAAAAGCATCAAGGAAAGAGAAGCAAATCTTGTCCCATGGCAATTGCAGAAATCCCATCACAGAGAAAAAAAGTGAGGAAGAATCGAAAAAGGCAAAATAGTAGGGGGGAGAAAGATGCTGTGGATTTTTTTGGGGGAAAAGAATCATTCTAAGTCTTTTGAAAATTTGAGGATAGGCTTAGCCTTTTAGGGCAACATATTTCGCAATCCTTAGTCTTTTATGTCAGCTAGAGAGCAATAACTTGCTAGGATTTATTACTCGTAACAGCGATGCTATCTGCCATCCAAATAGACACCTATTGTGACCGAAGGTGTACAATACCTGACACAACTGGCTACAATTTTTGTCATAGTACTGCTATGCCAAGTACACATAGCAGCTCAACATCAATGGAAGCAATACAGACATGATAGTAAAACATAACTGATTATACTACAGTGCAAGTCATCAATCTCTTTGAAATATATATGTCAACAGAATACAAACTATTTTTAATGTAAATTAAGTCAAAAGTTATCAAATAGACTTCGCTATTAACAGAACCGCATTACAACATGACAACTAGAATGTTAACACCCACTACATCATTATCCAAACTCCGGCTTAGTCAACACAATACGAACTCGTCATACTCTTACATCAAACATGCATTCTTCAATATCTGAATGAATTACCAGATTACACATGCATCTAGAGAAACATGAATAAGCAACGAAAGTATGCATCATTAAATAAGGGTTTCATAAATTACCTAGCTGGTAACAGCTTCTTGCTCTTAGAGAAGTTTCATGAGGAAACTGCAGGCATCCAAGGACTTCTGAAAGAAGTTCATCCACTATTGCTCACATGACAAACTTATCTTCCATATGCGATAAATGTGCCAAGCATGAATATATTCAGCAAATAATGAACGAAAAAACTCACAGAAAAGGAACTCCCTGTAACCAATACATCACTAACTGAAAGAAAATGAAAACTCACCCTCGCATTCCAGTCAGCATGGCAGACCTCTCCACATGAGCCTATTCACAAGAAAGAGAAACTAATTGATATTATTTTAAAGATACATTAATGTAGAGTCTTAGAGTTATCATAAATTCGGGTGCCGAGAATATGACTTTTGTCAAGAAGTTCACAATTTTTTTACTACCACCATTACTAATTGGCCAATGTATCAGCAGAGAGTGGAGGGGTGTCTTACCCATGCACAGTGAAAGAAGTTGCAAAAAGATTTCAGAATAAACGAGTGAAAGCTCTTGAGTGTTCACTTTTAAAGAATACTCATGTTATATTTGTGCACAATTGAAGTCATTTCCTTTTCCAATCCATCGACAACTTCCGCAGCCATCTGCAGTTGAACCCCAGCACCTGTAACCATATCTCACATTATCATTCTAGAACATAATGTTGCCTAGGCTCATAACACCCGTTCAGAAAGCTCTAACAGAGGAGTTTTTTCATATCTGGTTATGGATTTCACAAGTAATATGGCATCAACACAACAGAATAAGTTCGAACCTTATTGGAAAGTACAATTTTGGAAAAATAAATAAGAAAAAGGATCCTAAGACATAAACGCACACAGTGCAGTAATCAAAGCATTGACCGAAGCGATAACGAATACACGAACCTATATTTCAGAAGTATATTTTAATAATCTAGAAGTGAAAAGGTACCTACTCCGTGTTTCTTCATGTCACCATAAACAATAAGATCAAAGTCTATATAAATTTCACTACTCTAAGGTCATCATAAAGAAAAAGACAGCTTACCTGATAACTGTATCTTCCACCTATTATTTATTTATTATGTAAATAAATACTGGATAAATGGTGACTAAAAAGTTAGAAGACTCACCACCATTTGGTTCCAACTCCAATGCCTTTTGAAAATCTTAACAGCAGCTTCACACCCTGTGATGAGATCTATACCTGATAAATAAACAAACAGTTATTCTTAGGATTACAATTTTGGGGAAATCTAAAGCAGGACCGAGGTGCAAAGCAGTAAAAGCAAACACATCAACATCTAATTTCAGAAATATTGATGGCCTACAACACATTTTCTTAACAGACCACTTGCAATTGGGGGAAAGAATGTAAAAAAAGAGGACGCCATGGGACAGCTGAACCAGAAACACTTATCCGAGGGCTTAACTAGCAAGACTACTTCTATGCCTATATGTTTCTCAGCGACTTCATGAGCTAATTGAGATATAACGTCAGCCTTGCTCCGACCGCAAGTAGTCGCTGAGTTTCTTAAGCATATACGTCATATTAGCTTAAAGTTCATGATCATTAATTAGCATGCTTGATAGATATACGACAAATGACGAGACATACAACGCTAGTCCACTCCATCTTCAAGATAGCAACCAAAAGCTCATGGCTTAAAACTGCTGGCTGCATGATACGCGCATGCACTGGCGATTTTTTCCTCACATTCCTATAGGTATACAGAGTATAAGAAGACATGAATGCATAACTAGTAGCAGATATAAAGATTGCATCAGAGGGTCGGAAAGCTTACATAGAGAGGAACGAAAGCTATCCAGATATATGTAAGCCAACCTGCACCGAAGAAAGGGTTTTCAGACTCCAGATTGGAATTCCATCGACAAACGTCGTTACAAACTGGAAATGGCTCGTGCTGAATAAAGAAGCTAAAACTGATATAAGAAAATCACCTTGTATTCGACTGCCAATGGCTGGAGTACCCACAAATCAAGACTCTATTCCTGGAATCAGCTAAACATAACGGCAAAACAGGATTTGTATGAGCACTATTAGAAGCTTTACCAGTTACAATCTGCACTAGGATGAACCCAAACAACTATAAGAACACAGGAATTCCTGGAAACAGCTAAACATAGCGGCAAAAAAGGATTTGTATGTGCACTATTAGAAGCTTTACCAGTTACAATATGCAGTAGGATGAACCCAAAACAACTATAATAACACAGGAACTCAGATCACAGAGAAACAATTTCAGGAAAAACTCAGATCACAGAGAAACAATTTCAGGAACTCAGATCACAGAGAAACAAGAAAGCTACTTAAGCAACAAGGCTAGAAAGCAAGATTGAAACTCGGAACACACGAAACACTTGCTACCTGTATTGGCGATTAGTATTCTAATCCGAACTCATCTATGTAAGATCCTTGGAATCCCCTTGTCCAGTGTGGTACTAATACTATTATGTATCTTAAGAAAGGGTTGCCGTTGGTTCTTGGAGTAGAATATTATGGATTGAGAAATCCTATTTATAAGAATTGCAGTTTAGTACATATTATAGCATCTGATAAGCTAGTTGGGTTCGCACTTGGCAGTCCATCTGTTGGTGCCAAATGAAAAACTGAGGTTCCCAACAAGATTTAACAAAGCTACCAGTTATATGGGCAATCACAAATGATCCCTCAGTACCCCGAATCTAAAATGCCAATAACTAGGAAACGTTCAGATAATTAGGCAATGAGTTCCATTTGGGAACACAACATGCATGTGGCCTACTCTTCCCGATGCCTTTCCTCCATCCCTAGACACTAGCTAGGAAATCTATTTGTTTGTGAGTTGACTCTCCAATGGGAGAAATTCTTTTTTAACTACTTCTGCGCAAACTATCAGAATATGAACCAAGTCTTATTCCTGTTTCTCAATAATCGAGTAATACAAACAGTTATTCTAAAGATTACAATTTAGATGAAATGTAAAGCAGGACCGAGATTTAAAGTAGCAAACGCAAACACGATTCAACATCTAATTTCAGAAATATTGATGGCATGCAACATATTTCTTAAAAGACCACTTGCAATTGAGGGAAGAATGTAAATCGTGTTAACCGTCGAGCCATTTATTAATGAAATGAATGGAAAAGAGGACGCCATGGGACGGCTGAACCAGAAACTCTCATCCGAGGGCTTAACTACCAAGTCTACTTCTATGCCTACATAGTTCTCAGCGATTTCATGAGCCAATTAAGATATAACATCAGCCTTGCTCCGACCGCAAGTAGTCGCTGAGTTTCTTAAGCTTAAACGTCATATTAGCTTAAAGTTCATGATCTTTAATTAGCATGCTTGATAGATATACAACAAATGACTAGACATACAACGCTAGACCACTGCATCTTCAAGACATGCAGGGTATTATTTCCTCACATTCGTACAGGTATACAGAGTATTAACAAGACATAAATGCATAATTAGTAGCAGATGTAAAGAGTGCGGGTCGAAAAGCTTACATAGAGGGGAACCAAAGCTATCCAGAAATATGTAAGCCAACCTGCACATGTACCAGAAAATGGGTTTTCGGACTCCCATAAACGCCGTTACAAACAGGAAATGTCTCGTGCTGAAAAAAGAAGCTACAACTAATATAAGATAATCACCTTGTACTAGGATAAACCCAAAACAACTATAAGAACTCAGATCACAGAGAAACAAGAAAGCTACTCAGCAACAAGGCTAGAAAGCAAGATTGAAATTCAGAACACAAGAAATACTTGCTACCTATATGTGCAAAACTTCAAATCAAAAGTTAATAATATCAAAGATTGAAATAAAATACGGGAAGAAATGAAACCCTTTCAAAAAAGAGAAAAACATCAAGTATTGAGTAGAACAAAAACCCTTTCAAACCCCTGGATTTAAAAGAGCATACAGGAAGAAGATAAACCCTAATTTTGGTTCTAATTTAGCTATTGACAAAGTTTAGAAACAAAAAAAATTAATTGAAATTACCTTGTGCAGAGATTGAAAGGTCTGTGAGAAGATAGAAAGATTTATTGAGAACTTGATTTGAAAACATTGAAAGAGATTTCGAGTGAAATTACTTGTTTTTTTTTGGTATTTTACGAGCTTTCTCTCCGATACGCAGTTCCACTAGTTTGATATTAAAAAGTCAAACCAGATTTCGGTTCGCACATCATTGGTTCCGACTCTGGGTTGTCCGATGGTACCAATTACTCGGAACCGGATGACCTTGGGTCCGGTTCCGGTTCGATACCTGGCGGGTAAAATCGTTCCAAACCTGTAAGATTGTGGATCTTAGTCGGTTATATCCAACCTAATGTTTACTCTCTAATTTCTATCCTAAATCCTAATATATATTTAGTCAAAATCCGGATAGTTTCACCTATTTGCCATCCATAATTTTCCTATTTGCCGCCCCTCTCAAAATGTTAAAGCTAATTCTACTATTCAAAATTTACATTCTCCTATTTACCACCTACAAAAGTCAAATTGAATTTGACTAGAACTATCCCCATTATTTTTCTGCCTTCTTCTCCATATTTTCAATAAAAACCCACTGAAAACAATCAACTCTGACATATATGGTCACTCTGTATTTCGACCTTCGATTGTTATGATCAGTTCAATCATGCATCTTCTTATATTTCATTTTTCCAACATAGACGTCCAGGTGGTATTATCAATTGAAAAGGAAATGTTTATACGGTAGAAATTCTAGTAGTTAGCAATGATTTAACCTTCTATCACCATTAAAATGGTTATAAGAACTTCTGAAACTTGGAAGTATGGGTTCCATTAGTTAATGGGACCAACTTGATGTTGGAATATTTTCAACTGTGCTATCCAAGGGGGGGTCCTGGGGGCGTAGCCCCCGCCGTGGTCGACGACTGTTTTCAAGAGAAAGATGAATGCCGATGGTTCCATTGATAAGTTCAAAGCCAGATTAGTTGCTAAGGTTTATAAGCAAAGACATGGAATTGATTACTTTGATACATATGCTCCTATTCACAAGTTAATTATTCATCAAATGGATGTCAAAACCGCCTTCCTAAATGGAGATTTGGAAGAAGAAATATATATGGAACAACTTTGAAGGTTTCATATTGTCAGGCCAAGAAAAGAAGGTTTGCAAGTTAGTAAAATCTCTTTATGGCTTGAAGCAAGCTCCCATGCAATGGCATGAGAAGTTTGACAAAGTGGATTTGTCATATGGTTTTGTAGTGAATGTTGCGGATAAATGTATCTATAGTAAGCATGATAGTTCGGATGTGTAATTCTCTGTTTATATGTTGATGATATGCTTATTTTGGATCGACATATTCATTGTGGAAGAAACAAAGATGTTTCTTAGCTCTAACTTTGATATGAAGGATTTAGGAGAGGCTGATGTAATCTTGGGAATTAAGATCCTAAGAAAGGGAAATGAGTTGGCTTTAACCCAATCTCATTATATTGAGAAATTTCTCAAGAAGTATGGTCACTTTGATGACAATCCAGTGCCTACTCCTTTAGACCATACTATCAAGTTAAAGAAGAACAGGACGTACTCATGCACAACTTCGAGTATTCCGGTGTCATTGGAAGTCTTATGTATGCTATGCATTGCACAAGACCGGACATAGCCCAAGTCGTGGGGGTGTTATGTCGTTTCTCAAGTAATCCCAGGATATGAACACTGAAGCGGTTTCAAGAGTTATGGCTTACTTGAAAGGTACAATGAATTTTGGCTTGCATTACCAAGGCTATCCATTATCCGCACTAGAAGGGTACAGACGATGCTTGCTTGGAACGATGTAGAGGCCAAGTCCAAATCAACGTGCGGATGGATCTTTACATTAGGGGGTGGTCTTCTTTGTGTCTTGGAGTTCCAGAAGCAGACTTGTATTTCTGATTCAACAATGTTGTCAGAATTAATAGCCTTAACGGATGCATGTAAGGAGGCAGAATGGCTTAGGAACCTACTTATGGAAATTCCATTTTGGAAGAAGCCAACTCCAGCGGTCTTGATTAATTGTGATAATCAAGCTACCATCTATAATGTCTCAAATAAGACTTATAATGGAAAGTCAAGACATGCAAGTCTTAGACATCAAATGGTTAGGCAACTACTCAAGAGGGAGTGGTTACGATTAACTTTATTGAATCAAAGAGGAATTTGGCGGACCCATTTACGAAGAATCTACCAAGTTCGGTGGTTTCAATAAAAAGTAAAGAAATGGGATTAAGGTATGTGAAAGAAGTTTGATCTCCCATAGCAGAAACCCAACTTATGTTTTGAAAAAGATAAACAAGGTTCAATGTGGTACCAACAAGTTATGGATGTAGATTATGGAGCACTAATATAAAACTTCTTATTTCTAATTAGTGTTGGGTTCTGCAAGAAAATAGGATGGATGTAAATCCTTAATGAGTTCTGTGATTAGTAAAAAGGTGTATCGTAGAAACACCTTCGAGACTTACCTATATGAGTATGGAAATCAGGTAGTTTTAAGAGAATAAGACCGTTCTCTAAAGAAGACTCATGAATCAAGGATATAAGCACATGGCCATTAACGTGCTTGGCTACAGAACACATGTCAATATGTGTGGAGACTCCGGTTTTATCATAAGGGATACTTGGTTCAAGACTGGTTTCACCATAGAATATCGATAAGGCTTTGAGTTTCTTACACTAAGTGAAGGTTCAAATCCAAAAGATACCTATAATTTATGTGTTGATTTCAACGATGATGCTTAGTCTCAATTGTGCTTGAACTACGTTGGCTTGATCCCACTCAGTACGTAGGCGATCACTTCGGTGATGCAGTCACTCTGATTTAAAAGTTTTTAACTTTGTTTTATGGTTTTGAAAATAGGGGGAGAATGTTGTAATATTTTCAACTGTGCTATCCAAGGGGGGGTCCTGGAGGGCGTATCCCCCCAGGCTGTGGTCGACCTGCACAGACGCCATTACAAACATAACTGTTTCGACTGTTACAAACATATCCAGAATATTCAAATCCAACAGACGCCATTGATGTCTGATGATGAAGAGACTCGTCGTTTCGTGAAGAGAAACTTGTTGGTGAAAAGATGTCTTTTCCCAACAGATGCGAAAACCCCTATAAATGGATCTCCCATAACTCGTTGAAAACATATCGAAAAACCTTTTTGTTTTCTCTCTTAAACAAAGCATCATCGGAAACATTATTTCACATGTGTTCTTGATTGGATCAAGGGTACAAACCTTGAATTCAATTTCCGTTGTAGGGCTTTCATTGTATCCTGAAGGCATTATTTCACATACCGATTTGTAATCGCCAATTTATTGGGAGGGTAGAAATAATTGTCTAAAAGAAATCGTATGAGCCTAAAAAGCTTTTGAGTACAACAATCTCTTCCTGTGTTATTTCATCTTCTATTGCAACCCTAGTTTTTCCAACAGTTTTAGACAATTATTTTCTGGCAATGGAGGGTGAATCTTCAACTTCGAATGCTCATACGCACATTCCCGCAAGTGATGAACCAAACCCCCGACTCACCGGGAACGTTTTGATGGTGAAAATTTTACTCGTTGGCAAGAGACTGTGAAGTTTTTGATCACCATCAAGTTGTGGTACATACTTGAAGATGGATTGGAGCGATTCTGCACCATCGGACAAAGATACTCTGATTTGATTACCAAACGAAAGAAGCGTCGGGAAGATGATTTCATGTGCCGTGGTCATATTTTGAATGCCCAGGAAGCTCCACATTTACAATGCACATCAATCTTGCGACCGCAAAGGAATTATGGATTGCGCTTGACAACAAATATAAGATTTCGGAAAGCAAGCAACAAGAAATTCGACTTGCAACTTCATGTATTTTAAGATGTTTGTGAGTAAGTCAATAATTGCCCGGATCAAGTGAACTTTTACTCATTGTTAATCATCTTAAGGATCTTTGGAATTGATCTTCCTTACTGCGTTTGTTGTCGGGGTTATTATTTCTCGTCTTCCCCCTTCTTGGAATGGTTATAAGAAGAAAATTAAGCATGCTGAGACTGACTATGATTTAGAGGCACTCTGGGCGTCATCTTCGAATAGAAGAGGACTCGTAAACAGAAATTAAGGATAGTCCACGGTCGAAAACCATTTAAGTTGAATAGCGTAGAGACACCAGAATTCCTTGAAACCTAAGAATGATACTCAGTTTAAGAAGCATCATCCCAACAAGAAGAGTAAGAAGAAGGGCAATTGCTACTACTGTGACAAACCAAACCATTTGCTCGTATTTGTCGTCTCAAAAGAAACAACGGAGAACCAGAAAAAGGAGGCAAATATGGTCGATGACAAACTTGTGATCATGGTGCAAGCCGCCAATCTTATTCTTGGCTCGGGGTGGATGGTGGTACGACAATGGTGCAACCGTCCATATCTGTAAGGATAGAAATCTTTACATGACCTACGAACCGGTTAGTGGAGAAGGAAACGAAGTTGTCTCATGCAAACAGCCAACACAAACAAAGTCATTGGGAAAGGCATTGTTGAACTCTCGTTTACTTCGGGAAAATTTGTTACTCTTACTAATGTGTTACATGTCCCGACATTGTAAAGAACCTTGTTTAGCGACCTTGTTATGAAGGCTAGATTCAAGGCGACCTATGAGTCTAATAAGTTTGTATTGTCCAAAAATGGTGTGTTTGTTGGACAAGGATATGCTTGTAATGGAATGATTAAGCTTAATATAATAAATAATGGTTTCGCTTATCTTGTTGACTTCTGTTAATTTATGGCATGCTAGGTTTGGTCATGTGAATTATGGTTCTCTTAGAAACATGAAACGGTTAGGTTTGATTTCCTGATTGCAATTTTGATCATGCTTCAAAATGTGAAATATGTGTGCAAGCAAAGATAGCTAAAATTTCCCATAAGTACGTAGTACGAAATTCTTCCTTACTTGAATTAGTACGGTGATGTGGGTGATTTGCATGGTTCGCCACTCGTGGTGGAAATAAGTATTATGTCACTTTTATAGAGGATAGTACTAGATATGCTTATACATATTTGATGAAATCTAAGGATGATGTTTTTGACATATTCAAAATATACAAAGCGAAGTAGAGACACAATTAGGACTGAAAATTAAGATTTTACGTTCGATCGTGGTGGTGAATATTTTCCTAATGAATTTAAATTCTTTTGTCAAGAGCATGGTTTAATTCATCAATTTACTGCACCTTATACACCTCAACAAAATGGTATAGCTGAAAGGAAAAATAGAACTTTGATTGATATGGTTAATTGCATGCTTATAAATTCTAGTTTGCCTAATTCTTTGTGGGGTGAAGCTATGTTGTCTGCATGTTATATTTTGAATAGAGTTCCTTTGAAAAAGAAGAATGTTTCCCCTTATGAATTGTGGTTTAAGAGGAAACCAAACTTGAAGAGACTTAAAGTCTTGGGTTGCTTAGCATATGTTCGAAAGCCTGATCCTAAAAGACCAAAACTGGGAAACAGGGCTTATAAATGTGCTTTTGTGGGATACTCTCTTAATAGTATCACCTACAGATTTTTAATCCTTGGAACTTTTGACATTATAAAATCTGTAGATGTGGAATTCTTTGAGAACTTAAATAGGAACATTTCTCAAATGAAACCCATGGAGAACTCATTGTTACCTAGTCACAGAATCGAAAGAGACTAATGAGAATGATGATCATTCTATTCCTACTCGAGACATGGAGGATACTTATGAACCCATAGAAGATATCGAACCTAGAAGGAGTAAGAGAGCAAGAATAGAGAAAAATTTTGGTCCAGACTTTATAACATATCTTGTAGAAGGTAATAAGAATAGAATTCTTAGTGTTACCAAATATGTTATGCATGTTGATGATGACCCTAAAACTTATCTTTGAGGCTATGAGTTCCAAATATGCTAGTTTTTGGAAAGAGTCTATCAATGATGAAAAGAATTCTCTTTTGACCGACGGTACTTGGATATATTGTGATTTACCTCCGGGCGTAAAGCCTATTGGATGTAAATGGATTTTCAAGAGAAAGATGAATGTCGATGGTTCCATTGATAAGTTCAAAGCCATTAGTTGCTAAGGGTTATAAGCAAAGATATGGAATTGATTACTTTGATGCATATGCTCTCGTTGCTCGCATCTCATCTATTCGTTGTTTAATAGCATTTGCTTCTATTCATAAGTTAATTATTCATCAAATGGATGTCAAAACCGCCTTCCTAAATGGAGATTTGGAAGAAGAAATATATATGGAACAACTTTGAAGGTTTCATATTGCTATGCCAAGAAAAGAAGGTTTGCAAGTTAGTAAAATCTCTTTATGGCTTGAAGCAAGCTCCCATGCAATGGCATGAGAAGTTTGACAAAGTGGTTTTGTCATATGGTTTTGTGGTGAATGATGCGGATAAATGTATCTATAGTAAGCATGATAGTTCGGATGTGTAATTCTCTTGTTTATATGTTGATGATATGCTTATTTTTGGATCGACATATCTGTTGTGGAAGAAACAAAGAAGTTTCTTAGCTCTAACTTTGATATGAAGGATTTAGGAGGGCTGATGTAATCTTGGGAATTAAGATCCTAAGAAAGGGAAATGAGTTGGCTTTAACCCAATCTCATTATATTGAGAAATTTCTCAAGAAGTATGGTCAATTTGATGACAATCCAAAGTGCCTACTCCTTTAGACCATGCTATCAAGTTAAGAAGAACACTGGACGTACTCATGCACAACTTGAGTATTCCAGTGTCATTGGAAGTATTATGTATGCTATGCATTGCACAAGACCGGACATAGCCCAAGTCGTGGGGGTGTTATGTCGTTTCTCAAGTAATCCAGGATATGAATACTGGAAAGCAGTTTCAAGAGTTATGGCTTACTTGAAAGGTACAATGAATTTTGGCTTGCATTAACAAGGCTATCCCGCTGCACTGGAAGGGTATAGCGATTCTAACTGGAACGATGTAGAGTCCAAGTCCAAATCAACGTCTGGATTGATCTTTGAGTGCTGCTGTGTCTTGGAGTTCCAAGAAGCAGACTTGTAATTCTGATTCAACAATGTTGTTAGAATTAATAGCCTTAACGAATGCATGTAAGGAGGCAAAATGGCTTAGGAACCTACTTATGGAAATTCCATTTTGTAAGAAGCCAACTCCGGCGGTCTTGATTAATTGTGATAATCAAGCTACCATCTATAATGTCTAAAATAAGACTTATAATGGAAAGTCAAGACATGCAAGTCTTAGACATCAAATGGTTAGGCAACTACTCAAGAGGGGAGTGGTTACGATTAACTTTATTGAATCAGAGAGGAATTTGGCAGACCCATTTACGAAGAGTCTACCAAGTTCGGTGGTTTCAATAAAAAGTAAAGAAATGGGATTAAGGTATGTGAAAGAAGTTTGATCTCCCATAGCGGAAACCCAACCTATATTTTGAAAAAGATAAACAAGGTTCAATGTGGTACCAACAAGTTATGGATGTAGATTATGGAGCACTAATATAAAACTTCTCATTTCTAATTAGTGCTGGGTTCTGCAAGAAAATAGGATGGATGTAAATCCTTAATGAGTATGTGATTAGTAAAAGGTGTATCGTTGATACACCTTCGAGACTTACCTATATGAGTATGGAAATATATGAGTATGGAAATCAGGCCGTTTCCTAAGAGAATAAGACCGTTCTCAAAGAAGACTCATGAATCAAGGATATAAGCAGATGGCCATTAACGTGCTTGGCTCGTAACACATGATTTATGAAATCAATATGTGTGGAGACTCGGTTTTATCATAAGGGATACTTGGTTCAAGACTGGTTTCACCATAGAATATCGATAAGGCTTTGAGTTTCTTACACCAAGTGAAGGTTCAAATCCAAAAGATACCTATAATTTATGTGTTGATTTCAACGATGATGCTTAGTCTCAATTGTGCTTGAACTACGTTGGCTTGATCCCACTCGGGTACGTAGGCGGTCAAGCCCGGTGATGCGATCACTCGATTTAAAAGTTTTTAACTTTGTTTTATGGTTTTGAAAATAGGGGAGAATGTTGGAATATTTTCAACTGTGCTATCAAGGGGAGTCACAGGGGGCGTATCCCAGCCGTGGTCGACTTTGCCTGAGACACCATTACAAACATAATCTTGTTTCGGCCAGTTACAAACATATCAGAATATTCAAATCCAGACGCCATTGATGTTTGATGATGAAGAGACTCATCGTTTCGTGAAGAGAAACCTGTTGGTGAAAAGATGTCTTTTCCCAACTGTTTATGGGTAAAAATCGTTTCTGCCGATTTCGGTAAATTCGGTAGGTGAGTGAGAAACTAGTTCAAACCCTAAATAAATGTGCTGCACGTGAGCACTTTATAGATTCAAGAGATCAATCCGTACAAGTCCGGCCTAAACCAAGAAATGGCCGTTCAGGACTTGCTTCGGTCACAAAGTGGAGGAGAAGGGTTGATTTGGGGAGGAAGCAAAGAAAGGTGTTGAGGAGAGAGTAGTATCTCGACTTGTATCGAAAGTGAAAGCTTAGGAAGCTTGCAAGAGATGAAAGCTTTTTGGGAGAGCTTGCAAAGTTGCCTTTACGAGAGTGTAGTATGTTTCTCCGACCGAGACTTGTTATGCAGGGTGGAAATAGGTAAGACCTATTTATACAAGTCGAGATTGAAACGTACCCTGACCTCATGAAGGAAGAGAGTAAAGGGTGAAATAATGGGAGGAGGTGGTAACCACATGGTTTAATGGGTGAAAACGTTTTTCACCATTATTTCCTCTTTTATTTGACCGCTTTATTTCTTTTCACGCTTTCTTAATGTGAGCGTAGTATGCGTCGCATCTTTGTGACCGCCGAACCAAAACCCTAAAGAAGCATCCCCGGTTTGTGTTGATGTCTCGAGTGTTGGTTGCATCTTGAGTGCAAGTGGCGCACGTTGCATGTGCCAATGGCATGTGCGGAATGCTTTGGTGGTAGGTTGCACGGTTTGCAAGTTAGGCTACCAGCGTGTGTGTTTGGCATGTGCCAATGGCATGTGCGAATGCCTTGGTGGTAGGTTGCATGGTTTGCAAGTTAGGTTACCGGCGCGTGTGTTTGGCATGTGCGGAATGCCTTGGTGGTAGGTTGCACGGTTTGCAAGTTAGGCTACCGGTGTGTGTTTGGCATGTGCCAATGGCATGCGTGGCCATTAGGTCGTGACCTTGATAGGGAAACTAGCTAGCGAGCATGTTGGCATGTGCCAATGGCATGTGTGGCCGTTAGGGCCGTGACCTTGATAGGAAACTAGCTAGCGAGCATGTTGGCATGTGCCGATGGCATGTGTGGCCGTTAGGCCGTGACCTTGATAGGAAACTAGCTAGCGAGCATGTTGGCATGTGCCAATAGCATGCGGGGCCGTTAGGGCCGTGGCTTTGAAGGAAAAGCCGCTAGCGAGCATGTTGGCATGTGCCAATAGCATGCGGGGCCGTTAGGGCCGTGGCTTTGTAGGAAAAGCCGCTAGCGAGCATGTTGGCATGTGCCAATAGAATGCGGGGCCGTTAGGGTCGTGGCTTTGGTAGGAAAAGTCGCTAGCGAGCATGTTGGCATGTGCCAATAGCATGCGGGGCCGTTAGGGCCGTGGCTTTGGTAGGAAAAGCCGCTAGCGAGCATGTTGGCATGTGCCAATAGCATGCGGGGCCGTTAGGGCCGTGGCTTTGGTCGGAAAAGCCACTAGCGAGCATGTTGGCATGTGCCAATAGCATGCGGGGCGGTTAGGGTCGTGGCTTTGGTAGGAAAAGCCACTAGCGGTCATGTTGGCATGTGCCAATAGCATGCGGGGCCGTTAGGGCCGTGGCTTTGGTAGGAAAAGCCGCTAGCGAGCATATTGGCATGTGCCATTGGCACGTACGGCCATGTTGACCTAGTTGCACGCTTTGCAAGCCTAGGGCGCTATATTTGGCATGTGCCAATGGCATAGCGGCTTAGTTTGGCATGGTTGCCAATGAATGTGACACGGAGTTTGGTTTTAGCGTTGTTGCCCATGGTGCGCAGTATGCGGCTTGGTTTGGCATGGTTTCCATGGTGCGCAGAGTGCGGCTTGGTTTGGCATGGTTGCCATGGTGCGCGAGTGCGGCTTGGTTTGGCATGGCTGCCATGGTGCGCGAGTGCGGCTTGGTTTGGCGTGGTTGCCATGGTGCGTGCCAGTGCGGCTTGGTTTGGCGTGGTTGCCATGGTGTGCGGCTGCGGCTTGGTTTGGCGTGGTTGCCATAGTCGCAGAGTGCGGCTTAGTTTGGCATGGTTGCCATGGTGCGCGAGTGCGGCTTAGTTTGGCATGGTTTCCATGGTGCGCAGAGTGCGGCTTGGTTTGGCGTGGTTGCCATGGTGCGCGAAGTGCGGCTTGGTTTTGGAATTAGGGTTGTGTTCGAAAACCTAATTTGGTATTTTGAAAAAATAGCCCTATTAATTATTTACACGAGTTAAATGCTCTTAGTTAATGCGTTGCGGGTAACACTATGTCATGGGGTTTTACGATTTTACCCCTTGTTTAGAAACCACCATCAACATTAAGTCCCCCGCTAGCTCGGAACAGGGGCTTTGTTGCGAGGTAAGCATAAAATGGTGACAAACTATCAACAACAAACCGTAAAGAGAATTGAGGAGGCTTGTCTGACCTTTTATAAATAGGATTCGGAATCCTTGCCTCCGGTAGCTTTGCACGAATCAGAAAGCTAGCACAACTTGTGGGGCCGGTGCAGCTTAGGGCGACATTGGGGAGTTGGCGTGAGTTGGGAACGAGTGTGCTAGCTGGTGGGACCGGCTATGCGTGCTTGCGGGCGTGCCTTGGCATGCGGCGTGCTAGTTTGGTGGGACCGGCGCAAAATGTGGAAGTTGTGCGTGCTTGCAGGTGTGACTTGGGAAACTGAGCGTGCTAGTTGGTGGGACCGGCGCAAAATGTGGAAATTTTGCGTGCTTGCAGGCGTGACTTGGGCGGCCATTGGGAGGTCGGCGCAATTGGTGGGGCCGGGTCCAACTTGGAAACCGTGCTTGCAAAGCGTGACCGATGTAAATAAAGGGGGAGTAGGCGTTTCTTTAGATAGCAAAGTTTCCTTATCTTGCTTTCCTTCACGTGCGGCTTCAATTAGGGCATCATCCATGCCAAAAAATATGGAAGTGTTATGTCCTTCATTGCTTCCTTTCCTTTTTAAGGTTCCGTATCCATACCAACGCGAATGCATCGTCTCCCTTGTTTGAGAAGGGGTTCTTTTCTGTTGATTCTCCTTTCCTTTGCTTTGTCTTCTTTTACGTTTTCTTCTTCTTCTTTGTTCACGCTATCCTTTCTTTATATGTGTATAGACAGGATGGAACTTGATCATTTTCCCATTTCTTGCAGTGTATGATGGGATCTTCCAGAGACGGCCGTGCCTTTAACTTTTCGGAAAAGGACTTCAGAATCGGTGGAGATCGATCTTGTTCTCTTGAGGAGGTATTGGGTGGGATTGAATCTTTGTTCCATGAAGCCAACGAAATTATTAAGGACCTCCCCTCCATCTATCCTCACGAAGAACAGGTGCATGTTCGGACTCTCTTGGGTTCAGTGGACGCGGAGGAGAACGCCATGATTCTTGATTTTGATGTGGATGAATCAAAAAACTTTCTTCGAAGTGTCGATGAGAAAACTTTCGAAGGAGTATATGATAGAAGCGAGACAACCTTTGAAGTTGATGTCAAATATGTTGTTGATGATACCGGAGGGGTCATGGTGGCGTATGCTGGAATGGTTGTCGGGAGGACACTGCTGCTGTTGTGGTTGCTTCGGGATGGGATGTTGAGATTGCCGTTGCTAAAACCATTTGAATGGAACCTTTGTTGCTCGAAGGATTCTGGGGGAAGTGCTTGAAAATAGCTTTGCCCGAAGGGACTTGCGCTCCATCCTTCGAGGGCTAGTTCCTCCTTTTGTTTTTTTCTGTTAGCTGCTTAGTTCCCCTGATGTTTTTTTTTTTTTTTTTTTTTTTTTTTTTTTTTGTAAACACATCTTTCCCTTCTTCTTCATCAGTAAACATTTTGCTTCGTATATATATTTTTTTTGAAAGAGGTTGTGGTATGATGGCACTGTAATGATTTTCTGGGTTCTTATGATGTATTTCTCTGATATATGAAGGATTCGCTCGGAAAGAGATATATTTATTTATTTTTATTTTTTTTGACAAAAGGGAGATCTTTAGGGAAAAACACAAACGGTGTATTCATCCTGGGGAAGTACAGCTATTAAGAGGAATTGTTAAAATAAGTACTGAAAAGGGGAGTGATTGGGAAGTACATCATTTTAGGGATTGGATTCCTTGAGCCATCGCGAGTGAACTATCACGCCTTCGGGTGTGTCAGCGTATTGATGAGCTTGCAATATCCTCCCAAAAGGGTATCCGCAACCGGATCTGGCTACTCGCCTTCACCTTCCTCGGGCAAATCCATCTTTACTTGTCATCCTCCTAACTTGAAACGAGCTTTCCTTAACCACTACATCTCCGATTGAAAACGGGTTCATACGTCGTGTAACCATTTGAGCCTTGGCTTCGTTGGTTTGATAGAAGCTTCAAGATTCTTGCAAAGTGTTCGAATGGTCCAGCTCCCCATTCACATTTTTTGGCGTTTGTGTGGGTTGTTGTGTCGAGTCCCCATGACAGAATGGGGAAGAAAAGGCGGTTGCGAAACGCGGGTTGCTCGGTCGGACTTACTTGCATTTGAAAATCATGGGCTAGCGTCGACGGGTCTTCTCCAGGATGCTTGGGTTCCTTCAATAGCTCGTTGATGCGATAACCCCGTGGGACGATTTGTTGGGAATCCCTTCGGGCGTGGATGTCGGCGGAGGGTGTACGTCCGGTTCGCTTTGTTGTCGAGCACCCATAAGCGTCCCAAAATCATGTCATGATCTAGTTCTTTGACAATGTGGAACTTGCTATGCGTTATAGCGTCTCCCATCTCGATCTCTAAGTTGATGTAGCCATGCGCGTTCAATGCTTCTCCTCCCAAGTTCTTAATCACGGACGGGGAATAGGTAGCGTCTTGTTTTGTAAATCCTGCTACCTTTAGTGTCTTGAAAGTAATGATGTTGTTGTAGGAGGTCGTATCGATGAGCGTGTCGTCAAATTCGTTACCTCTTAAACGGGACATGGTTAGCAGTCCCCAGTTCTCCTTTTTGGTTCCGCCCGTTTGAAGAGCTTGGGCCCCTGCGTGGGTTCGAGGAGAGAAAAAAGCCGTTTCTTAGGATACAACACGATTGAGAGCTGCGAAAATATCTTGTCGTTGTACCTTGGAAAGATAGAGAATTTCGCATATATGTTGCATCATGGATTGCACAGTCTCGTGGACGGAATCTCCAGAGGACCCGCAGTTTCTTATGGGGAGTGGGTCTCGATGCACTCTTTCGTCTCCTAGTTGGAGTTCTCTGCTTCTATCCTTTCTTTGAAAATATGCTTTAGTCCATTTGCAATCGCTAGTCGGGTGGTGAAACGAACTTTCGTGGTAATGACAAGTATTTGGGATTCGCCATCTCGGCCTCGGTTGGCGGACGTACGGCGGCGGCAATCGATGACATCATCTTGAACCCAGGCTTCCGGAGGTCAATCACCTCCTCGATGGGGAATGGGAAATCAAGGGTATTCCCTTCGGTCTCGCGATCTTGCACGGGAGTTTTAGCAACGATCTTCCATCGCGAGGGTTCCGTTGTCGTAGGTGCTTCACGTTTGGTGGTGGCTCGTAGTTGCGGCTTTCCTTTTCCTCTTTTCGTTCACTATGTTCACGGAGGATGAGCCGGCATTAAAGCATTTGCTGATGAGGCGTCTACTCCCGCGAGTTTCACGCGCGTCTTGATTCGAGTTGGCCTAGTCCTTTCTGTAATGTTGGTGCTGTTGTTGCAGATCGTCTGGCGGCCTCATGGAGTTCGGAGAACGTTTGGAAAAGCAAGTTTTCTAGCAGGGCACGGTAGATTGGGACCATACCATTGATGCATGCGTTTACCAATTGTTTCTCGGTCACGTTTGGGTCGTGACAGTCGAGTGCTTGAACCCTGAACCTTTTGACGAAATCATTCGGATGTTCGTTATCCCACTACATTCTCCCGAAGTCCGAAAAGGTAACTTGTTCGGACACGAAGAAGTATTTCTGTAAACGCGGTGACCATGCTACTCTAGTTGGGAATCTTTGTTCGGTGGGATCTTTGTTGTACCATGTATACGCCCTTAGGTAAGTGACTTTGAGAATTCCCTTAAACGAAGAACGTGATTATATTCATGTTCACCCAAGGACTCCAGGAAACGAGAAACATGTTCGCGTGCATTCCCCGTACCATCGTACAGGGTAAATTGAGGAGAAGAGTACCCCCTTGGGAGAGGGATTCTCTGCATTTCGGATGGGTATGGGGGTTGGTGATGATGCACGTCTAACTCATCATTCTTGATTTGGTTGCGGAGGAGTTGTTCCAAATCTTCTCTCGTGACAAAGTTGGGTGGTTGATTTCTTTCCAACGGGTTTCTAGTGCGAGTATCCTCATCCATGGAGGCATGCTCCGCCGAGGTGCTGGCGTCGGGGTTGTTGGAGACGTTCTAAATGGCTTCTGGAGATGCGCTACTCGCGTGGTAGTGGATTCTGTGGTCTTGAGAAAGATGAGTACCTCTTCGCGTTGAAACCATATGCATGTCTGGCTCGCGAGCATCTCTTGTCGTTCCATCAGATCAGTGATGGTGACGTAAGGGCGACTTCCTCTTGTCCCTCCGGTTTCTCGTCCCGTCGGCGGGGTAGTTGGGATCTTGGTCGTGGTCGGAGGCGTCATGCTAGACGAAGCATTTGGGGTCGTAGCGGCGGCCCTAGCTCTGGTGATTGGGGGTGTGACACCTGAAGAGATATTCTAGTTGCCGCGATTAGAGGAGGTTGTGCGGAGACACTAGAGGAGGCAACGGCTCTGGCCTAGTGATTGGCGGTGTTACTTGAGGGAATGCATTCGACGTTGTTGTTGTCGGCCGATGACGTAACAACGTTATTGGGAAGACGCCTAACATCGGGGTGCGTTACGCATTTGGTGTTCTCGGCGGCGCTCCGGACTTAAGTTCCACCATGTTGCGATTTGACGTTCGGAAAACGAAATCGGGAGTTGGAGCTGGCATCGTAACCGATAGATCGATCCTCATTGTGGTCGCCAATTGTTTATGGGTAAAAATCGTTTCTTCCGATTTCGGTAAATTCGGTAGGTGAGTGAAAGCGGTTCAAACCCTAAACAAATGTGCCGCACGTGAGCACTTTATAGATTCGAGAGATCAATGCATAAGTTCGGCCTAAACCAAGAAATGGCCGTTCCGTAATTGCTTCGGTCACAAAGTGGAGGAGAAGGGTTGATTTGGGGAGGAAGCAAAGAAAGGTGTTGAGGAGAGTAGTATCTCGACTTGTATCGAAAGTGAAAGCTTAGGAAGCTTGCAAGAGATGAAAGCTTTTGGGAGAGCTTGCAAAGTTGCCTTTCGAGAGTGTAGTATTTTCTCTGACCGAGACTTGTTGTCCGGTGGAAATAGGTAAGACCTATTTATACAAGTCGAGATTGAAACGTACCTGGCCTCATGAAGGAAGAGAGTAAAGGGTGAAATAATGGGAGGAGGTGGTAACCGCATGGTTTAATGGGTGAAAACGTTTTCACCATTATTTCCTCTTTTATTTGACCGCTTTATTCCTTTTCACGCTTTCTTAAAGTGAGCGTAGTGTACGCTGCATCTTTGTGACCGCCAAACCAAAACCCTAAAGAAGCATCCCCGCCTTTGTGTTGATGTCTCGAGTGTTGGTTGCATCTTGAGTGCAAGTGGTGCTGCTAGTGGTGCATGTGGCATGTGCCAATGGCATGTGCGGAATGCCTTGGTGGTAGGTTGCACGGTTTGCAAGTTAGGCTACCGGCGTGTGTGTTTGGCATGTGCCAATGGCATGTGCGGAATGCCTTGGGTGGTAGGTTGCACGGTTTGCAAGTTAGGTTACCAGCGCGTGTGTTTGGCATGTGCCAATGGCATGTGCGGAATGCCTTGGTGGTAGGTTGCACGGTTTTCAAGTTAGGCTACCAGTGTGTGTTTGGCATGTGCCAATGGCATGCGTGGCCATTAGGGTCGTGACCTTGATAGGGAAACTAGCTAGCGAGCATGTTGGCATGTGCCAATGGCATGTGTGGCCGTTAGGGCGTGGCTTTGGTAGGAAAAGCCGCTAGCGAGCATGTTGGCATGTGCCAATGGCATGCGGGCCCGTTAGGGCCGTGGCTTTGGTAGGAAAAGCCGCTAGCGAGCATGTTGGCATGTGCCAATAGCATGCGGGGTCGTTAGGGCCATGGATTTAGTAGGAAAAGCCGCTAGCGAGCATGTTGGCATGTGCCAATAGCATGCGGGGCCGTTAGGGTCGTGGCTTTGGTAGGAAAAGCCGCTAGCGAGCATGTTGGCATGTGCCAATAGCATGCGGGGCCGTTAGGGCCCTGGCTTTGGTAGGAAAAGCCGCTAGCGAGCATGTTGGCATGTGCCATTGGCACGTACGGCCATGTTGACCTAGTTGCACGTTTTGCAAGCCTAGGGCGCTATATTTGGCATGTGCCAATGGCATAGCGGCTTAGTTTGTCATGGTTGCAAATGAATGTGACACGGAGTTTGGTTTTAGCGTTGTTGACCATGGTACGCAGTATGCGGCTTGGTTTGGCGTTGTTGCCATGGTGCGCAGAGTGCGGCTTGGTTTGGCATGGCTGCCACGGTGCGCAGAGTGCGGCTTGGTTTGGCGTGGTTGCCATGGTGCGCAGAGTGCGGCTTGGTTTGGCGTGGTTGCCATGGTACGCAGAGTGCGGCTTGGTTTGGCGTGGTTGCCATGGTGCGCAGAGTGCGGCTTAGTTTGGCATGGTTGCCATGGTGGGCAGAGTGCGGCTTCGTTTGGCATGGTTTCCATGGTGCGCAGAGTGCGGCTTGGTTTGGCGTGGTTGCCATGGTGCGCAGAGTGCGGCTTGGTTTTTGGAATTAGGGTTCTGTGTCGAAAACCCTAATTTGGTATTTTGAAAAAATACCACTATTAATTATTTACACCTGAGTTAAATGCTCTTAGTTAATGCGTTGCGGGTAACACTAGGTCATGGGGTTTTATGATTTTACCCCTTGTTTAGAAACCACCATCAACACCAGCAGATGCGAAAACCCCTATAAATGGATCTCCCATAACTCGTTGAAAACACATCGAAAAACCTTTTTTGTTTTCTCTCTTAAACAAAGCATCATCAAACATTATTTCACATGTGTTCTTGATTGGATCAAGGGGTACAAACCTTAAATTCAATTTCCGTTGTAGGGCTTTCATTGTATCCTAAAGGCATTATTTCACATACCTGTTGTAATCGCCAATTTATTGGGAGGGTAGAAATAATTGTTTAAAAGAAATCGTATGAGCCTTGAAAGCTTTTGAGTACAACAATCTCTTCCTGTGTTATTTCATCTTCTATTGCAACCCAGTTTTTCCAACAGTTTTAGACAATTAATTTCTGGCAATGGAGGGTGAATATTCAACTTCGAATGCTCTTTTGCACAATCCCCGCAAGTGATGAACCAAACACGACTCGGCGGAACGTTTTTATGGTGAAAATTTTACTCGTTGGCAAGAGATGAAGTTTTTCTGATCACCATCAAGTTGTGGTACATACTTGAAGATGGATTGGAGGCGATTCAGCACCATCAGACAAAGATACTCTGATTTGATTACCAAACGAAAGAAGCGTCGGAAGATGATTTCATGTGCCGTGGTCATATTTTGAATGCCCGGAAGCCTCATTTACAATGCACATCGGAAAGATGCGATGACTAAAGGAATTATGGTGCGCTTGACAACAAATATAAGATTTTCGAAGCAAGCAACAAGAAATTCCTAACTTGCAACTTCATGTATTTTAAGATGTTTGACAATAAGTCAATCATTGCCCAGATCAGTGAACTTTTACTCATTGTTAATCATCTTAAGGATGTTGGAATTGATCTTCCTTCTGCGTTTGTTGTCGGGGTTATTATTTTCGTCTTCCCCCTTCTTGGAATGGTTATAAGAAGAAACTTAAGCATCTTTGAGACCCGACTATGATTTAGAGGCACTACAGCGTCATCTTCGAATAGAAGAGGACTCTCGTAAACGAGAAATTAAGGATAGTCCACAGTCTAAAAACCATTCTAAGTTGAATAGCGTAGAGACACCTAATTCCTTGAAACCTAAGAATAATACTCAGTTTAAGAAGCATCATCCCAACAAGAAGAGTAAAAGAAGGGCAATTGCTATTACGTGACAAACCCGACCATTTGCTCGTGACTGTCGTCTCAAAAAGAAACAACAGCAGAACCAGAAAAAGGAGGCAAATATGGTCGATGACAAACTTGTGATCGTGGTGCAAGCCGCCAATGTTGTTGCTGAAACTGGGGGTGGATGGTGGTACGACAATGGTGCAACCGTCCATATCTGTAAGGATAGAAATCTTTACAAGACATACGAACCGGTTAGTGGAGAAGGAAACGAAGTTGTCTCCGCAAACGGCCAACACATCAAAGTCATTGGGAAAGGCACTGTTGAACTCTCGTTTACTTCGGGAAAGACTGTTACTCTTACTAATGTGTCACATGTCCCTGAAATTGTAAAGAACCTTGTTTCCGGCGACCTTGTTATGAAGGGTGGATTCAAGACGACCTATGAGTCTAATAAGTTTGTATTGTCCAAAAATGGTGTGTTTGTTGGACAAGGATATGCTTTTTATGGGATGATTAATCTTAATATAATAAATAATGGTTCTGCTTATCTTGTTGACTCTGTTAATTTATGGCATGCTAGGTTTGGTCATGTGAATTATGGTTCTCTTAGAAACATGAAACGATTAGGTTTGATTTCGGTGCAATTTTGATCATGCTTCAAAATGTGAAATATGTGTGCAAGCAAAGATAACTAGAATTTCCCATAAGTCTATAGTACGAAATTCTTCCTTTCTTGAATTAAGACTGTGATGATGTGGGTGATTTGCATGGTTCTGCCACTCGTGGTGGAAATAAGTATTATGTCACTTTTATAGAGGATAGTACTAGATATGCTTATACATATTTGATGAAATCTAAGGATGATGTTTTTGACATATTCAAAATATACAAAGCAAGTAGAGACACAATTAGGATGAAAATTAAGATTTTATGTGCGATCGTGGTGGTGAATATTTTCCTAATGAATTTAAATTCTTTTGTCAAGAGCATGATTTAATTCATCAATTTACTGCACCTTATACACCTCAACAAAATGGTATGGCTGAAAGGAAAAATAGAACTTTGATTGATATGGTTAATTGCATGCTTATAAGTTCTAGTTTGCCTAATTCTTTGTGGGGTGAAGCTATGTTGTCTGCATGTTATATTTTGAATAGAGTTCCTTTGAAAAAGAAGAATGTTTCCCCTTATGAATTGTGGTTTAAGAGGAAACCAAACTTGAAGAGACTTAAAGTCTTGGGTTGCTTAGCATATGTTCGAAAGCCTGATCCTAAAAGACCAAAACTGGGAAACAGGGCTTATAAATGTGCTTTCGTGGGATACTCTCTTAATAGTATCACCTACAGATTTTTAATCCTTGAAACTTTTGACATTATAAAATCTGTAGATGTGGAATTCTTTGAGAACTTAAATAGGAACAGTTCTCAAATGCAACCCATGGAGAACTCATTGTTGCCTAGTCTAGAATATGAAGAGACTAATGAGAATGATGATCATTCTATTCCTACTCGAGACATGGAGGATACTTATGAACCCATAGAAGATATCGAACCTAGAAGGATTAAGAGAGCAAGAATAGAGAAAAATTTTGGTCCATACTTTATAACATATCTTGTAGAAGGTAATAAGAATAGAATTCTTAGTGTTACCAAATATGTTATGCATGTTGATGATGACCCTAAAACTTATGCTGAGGCTATGAGTTCCAAATATGCTAGTTTTTGGAAAGAGTCTATCAATGATGAAAATAATTCTCTTTTGACCAATGGTACTTGGATATATTGTGATTTACCTCCGGGCGTAAAGCCTATTGGATGTAAATGGATTTTCAAGAGAAAGATGAATGCCGATGGTTCCATTGATAAGTTCAAAGCCAGATTAGTTTCTAAGGGTTATAAGCAAAGACATGGAATTGATTAGTTTGATACATATGCTCTTGTTGCTCACATCTCATCTATTCGTTGTTTAATAGCACTTGCTTCTATTCACAAGTTAATTATTCATCAAATGGATGTCAAAACCGCCTTCCTAAATGGAGATTTGGAAGAAGAAATATATATGGAACAACCTGAAGGTTTCATATTTCCTTGCCAAGAAAAGAAGGTTTGCAAGTTAGTAAAATATCTTTATGGCTTGAAGCAAGCTCCCATGCAATGGCATGAGAAGTTTGACAAAGTGGTTTTTCATATGGTTTTGTGGTGAATGATGCGGATAAATGTATCTATAGTAAGCATGATAGTTCGGATGTGTAATTCTCTGTTTATATGTTGATGATATGCTTATTTTTGGATCGACATATCTCGTTGTGGAAGAAACAAAGAAGTTTCTTAGCTCTAACTTTGATATGAAGGATTTAGGAGAGATTTGATGTAATCTTGGGAATTAAGATCCTAAGAAAGGGAAATGAGTTGGCTTTAACCCAATCTCATTATATTGAGAAATTTCTCAAGAAGTATGGTCAATTTGATGACAATCCAAAGGCCTACTCCTTTAGACCATACTATCAAGTTAAAGAAGAACACCGTACGTACTCATGCACAACTTGAGTATTCCAGTGTCATTGGAAGTCTTATGTATGCTATGCATTGCACAAGACCGGACATAGCCCAAGCCGTGGGGGTGTTATGTCGTTTCTCAAGTAATCCAGGATATGAACAACTGGAAAGCGTTTCAAGAGTTATGGCTTACTTGAAAGGTACAATGAATTTTGGCTTGCATTAACAAGGCTATCCCGCTGCACCGGAAGGGTGCAGCGATGCTAACTGGAACGATGTAGAGGCGAAGTCCAAATTAACGTCTGGATGGATCTTTACATTAGGGGGTGCTGCTGTGTCTTGGAGTTCCAAGAAGCAGACTTGTATTTCTGATTCAACAATGTTGTCAGAATTAATAGCCTAAACGGATGCATGTAAGGAGGTAGAATGGCTTAGGAACCTAGTTATGGAAATTCCATTTTGGAAGAAGCCAACTCCGGCGGTCTTGATTAATTGTGATAATCAAGCTACCATCTATAATGTCTCAAATATGACTTATAATGGAAAGTCAAGACATGCAAGTCTTAGACATCAAATGGTTAGGCAATTACTCAACGGGGGAGTGGTTACGGTTAAATTTATTGAATCAAAGAGGAATTTGGCAGACCCATTTACGAAGAGTCTACCAAGTTCGGTGGTTTGATAAAAGTAAAGAAATGGGATTAAGGTCTGTGAAAGAAGTTTGATCTCCCATAGAAGAAACCCAACCTATGTTTTGAAAAAGATAAACAAGGTTCAATGTGGTACCAACAAGTTATGGATGTAGATTATGGAGCACTAATATAAAACTTCCCATTTGTAATTAGTCTGGGTTCATAAGAAAATAGGATGGATGTAAATCCTTAATGAGTCTGTGATTAGTAAAAGGTGTATCGTAGAAACACCTTCGAGACTTACCTATATGAGTATGGAAATCAGGTCGTTTCCTAAGAGAAGAAGACCGTTCTCTAAAGAAGACTCATGAATCAAGGATATAAGCACATGGCCATTAACGTGCTTGGGTACAGAACACATGATTTATGAAATCAATATGTGTGGAGACTCCGGTTTTATCATAAGGGATACTTGGTTCAAGTGCGCGAGTGCGGCTTGGTTTGGCATGGTTGCCATGGTGCGCAGAGTGCGGCTTGGTTTGGCATGGTTGCCATGGTGCGCAGTATGCGGCTTGGTTTGGCGTTGTTGCCATGGTGCGCAGAGTGCGGCTTGGTTTGGCATGGTTGCCATGGTGCGCAGAGTGCGGCTTGGTTTTGGAATTAGGGTTACGTGTCGAAAAACCTAATTTGGTATTTTGAAAAAATACCCCTATTAATTATTTACACTGAGTTAAATGCTCTTAGTTAATGCGTTACGGGTAACACTAGGTCATGGGGTTTTACGATTTTACCCCTTGTCTAAAACCACCATCAACATTAAGTCCCTGCTTGCTTCGGGCAGGGGGCTTTGTTGCGAGGTAAGCATAAGATGGTGATAGACTATTAACAATGAAACGTAAGGAAAAATTGAAGGAGGCTTGTCGACCTTTTATAAATAGGATTTGGAATCCTTGCCTCGGTAGTTTTGCACAAATCGGGAGGTCGGCACAATTGGTGGGGCGGTGCGGCTTGGGCGACGTTGGGAAGTCGGCATGAGTTGGGAAACCGAGTGTGCTATTTGGTGGGACTGGCGCAATGTGTAGAAGTCTTGCGTGCTTGCAGGCGTGACTTGGGCGGCCATTGGGAGGTCGGCACAATTGGTGGGGCTGGGGCGGTGCAACTTGGGACGACGTTGGGAAGTTGGCATGAATTGGGAAGCGAGTGTGCTAGGTTTGGTGGGACCGGCACGAAGTGTAGAAAACCGTGCGTGCTTGTAGGCGTAATTTGTGCGGCCATTGGGAGGTCGGCGCAATTGGTGGGGCAGTGCAACTTGGAAGCCGTGCTTGCGGGCGTGACTTGGGCGGCATTGGGCAGTCGCACCCTTTGTGGGCCCATTTCTTACACGCGTGATTTTGGTGAAAAGGGAAATCCTTCCCTATTTCAAAGTCTTTCACGCCTATATATATATATATATATATATATATATATATAAAGCCCCTTTCTCCCCATCCTGTGCTTTATTCTTTCCTCTTTTCATACTAGCGGCAAAGAGAAACCGGCTTCGGGTATGTCTTGAGTACTCTTCTTTTTTTTTTTTTTTTTTTTTCACATAGGTATAAACCTTAAGAGTAGGCACTTCCACAATCCTTGCATATGATTCCTTGGCGTGCCTCTTGTAGAAAATATTGTACGTATGCAACCAAGGGAATCTTTGCATATATTGTTTGAACCCGTGGGAATATTGCATATATGAATTTTCGGTCCTGAAAAATATTTGAACCACGAAGAAAATACTTTGCGTGTGTATTTCGAACCCGTAGAGAACCTGTATGAATCCGAAGAAGAATACGTGTATATGCTTCATATGACTTGAACCCATAGGAAATATTGTATATATGATTTTGCTTCTTGAAAGAAGTATCACGCGGGCAGTTTTGAACCAATAGAAAAATGCTCCATATACATTTTTGAACCTAGAAGAAGGATCTTTGTATACACACTTGTACCAGTATAGAATGCCGCGTATATAGTTTCGAACCAAGAAAAAATCTTTGCGTATATAGTCTTGAACCAGAGTAAAATCACCGTGTATATAGTCTTGAACCAGAAGAAAAATCTTGCGTATATAGTCTTGAACCCGAATAAAATACGTCCTCCTTCCCCTTTTTTTTTTGTTGTTGGGTACGATTATGTGTCAGGGAGATAACTTCGTCTTTCTCCGTTTGTTTTGTGTGAGATATCTTATTACCAAATTGTTATGAAGGAATTCGATAAGATGTTACGAACCACATTTCACTTCGTCGAAGGATGCTCATAATTCCAAACCAGAACACGGATGATGAATTCTTCACTAGAGCCCTCGCCCTGCTCGGAAGAATCACCCGGGTTTCGTGCCAATTTTGCTAACCGGTGGTGAGGATGACAGGAAGACACGTTCGGTTCGCCCGAGAGGCACCATTCGGTTACTTGTCTTCATAAAGGGTATATTCCTCTTCCAACATTGACTTCAAGATGTGTCAAAGTCCATTGCGTTCTTTTGTGAGATGGGTTGAGTTCATGGTGAGCGAGGAGCGTATAAATACCAACTTGACTTGAGCGCATGTCATTGATCTTTGTCAAGACTTGATGAAATCTCCAGTTAGGAAGGACATCCCGGGCTTGTTTGCTTTCATCTCCGGATGGTGTTCGGACACCCATACAATCATATGTAGATGGGGTGAGGTAACTTTATCCTTGGAGAGTGTGGCTCTCTTCTTTGAATCTTCCGGTAAGCAGGAATCTTAGAATCCAATTATCTCGAAAGTGAGGTGAAGATGCGGGATGACCTGGCCGCTAAGTTGGGGATTTTGCTCGGAAAGACTCCATTGCGAAGTCGAAGGATTACGGCCTTAGGAAAGAGGATGAAAGGTGCACTTACGGTTGGTGGATATCTCAATGGTTTAGGACGAGTTGGAGCTCTAACAGTGCCGATGATCTTCATGTGACATTTTTGGCTCTCTGGTTATCCGAGACATTTTTGATAATGATTCCGGCAAAGAAAGGAATAAGACCAGAGTGTTAGAGATTCTTGTGAAGTTGGCAAAGGGTGAAGTTCTTCTTCCTATTGGCAAGCTGTTCCTTGGTTCCCTGTATGTGCATCTGGATCACCTAGTTGCGAACATGCAAGTTTCGAATGGTTTCATGAAAGTGGATTCATATGTGCACATTGCTTTTACGCAAGTCGGCTATGGGAGCACTTCGAGAAGTATGCTCAAACCGCCTGCCTTCGCTTCTGTGAGTTGGGGGGCTCTCGAATTCTTCGATGGGTGAACATGCGTCCAAGAGTTGGCGTGAGCTTGGTTAGTTTTCTTGATAAGTTGCATGAAATCAATTTTCGTCCATGGGAGGCCGATCCATAAGTCGGTGACTCAAATGGACACCTTTGCTTCACTCCGCTCACGTCTTTGTCTTCGATGACGATTTGAGTGTTGGTGAAAACTGTTCATTGAGCTACTCGCCGGTTATATACCGTCTTTCTTCGTGGGATCTTTCAGATAGCTGCTTATAATATTGATCGTGTTGCTCGTCATATGGGTTTCGATCAAGGGGTGCCTCTTGTTTACCGGCCGGTGATCCCTAAGGATTCGTTGCGTGTCTCCCTTGACGCCTTGGTGCTCTTGAGCCGGGTATCCGTCTTCCCTTCTTTCAAATGGGAAGAGTAACCGACGACCTTCGGCTATAATGAGTTTTGGTGCGACGAGTTTATTATGATCAGAGATTTTGTGAATAACGTTGTGGAAGCGTTAGTTGCAAACCTTCCCGGTAGTTTTGAAGAAGTATCCAATGTTGAGAGATCCCAGCGAAAGTTGCCTAGCAATTCGGAAAGTCCCAGGCAAAGAACGGAGAACGAAGAATCGTCTTTGGCGGGTTCGGACATTTTCACAAGATCCTCCCATGGCTCTTGTGTCTTTCGATTCTTCCAATAACCAGGTATGTGTCGCCTCTTCATTGGTTTGTCTCAAAACACATGAATTTCGGTTGAGAACATGTGTCTTGTTTCCTTGAGGGCTTGGTAGCGTTAATGCTTTCGCTTGCCCTTGCACGTTGCCGGGACACGAAGTTTCTTCAAGGAATTCGGCGGCACTCGGCCTACTCATAGCGGTGATGAGTCGAGAAAAAGAAGAAAGTTCAACAAGCGAGTGATTCCTCGCGACACTTGGTTCTTCTTCGGGAAGTGGTTCGGTGAGTTTCGCGCTTCTTTTCTTTCTTCTTCTTCTGTTTCTTCTTTTGAAGATGTCTAACTCAAGTTTGCAGGAGGAATCCGGTTCGGAGGACGATTCTTGGGTGGGGTCACACGAAAACTTGCCTTTGGTGACCACCGTCGGTGACTTGGAGATGGGAGTTAGCCAATTACAGGGCACGAGGCGTGGTTCAAGCGGTGGATGATTCTCGATGGTTGTTCTAGTAGACATGGAAGAAGACCCTTTGCGAGTCGTGAGGCCACTTGCGGGCGCCATTTTTGATCCCCATACTTGGTTCCTTATCCGGGTCATGTCTTTGGTTGGCGGCTTTAGCGTGCTTGGCTAAGCATGAGGCGTTGTACGAGAATCTGGGAGAAGCACGGACATATGGCTACAACCAAGAAAGTCACTAGTCGATTTGCGGCTAAGCGTGTGGAAGAGGCTTTATCTTCCATCGAGGATATGCGTGAGGTGACCTGGTCACACCGTTTCGAAGACGTTATTGCCGACCGGGAGCACCATCGCGACGTGTGCGTAGAAAAGGAGTTCAACACTTCGTGGTTTGTCGAAGGCCTTCTTTGAGATCAAAAAGTTGAAAGATGTAGCAATCGAAAGCCTTTCCGCCGAGGAGATTGCCAGACAAGAGATGGAACTCGAAAAGCTTTCCAAGATGTTGACTATGAAGAGAGCGGCTCTTGAAGACGCAAAGTTGACTTTCTCCAGAAGAAGAGCGAGACTTGTTGGACGATTTTCCTTGAGCGTTTCTCGTTAAACTTTCATTTAGTTTTTTTTTTTTTTTTTTGAAAGACATATTGGATGTCTGGTTCAAAACTTGACCTTTGATAGACAATTTGGTAGCTTTTATGGTATTGGATCATTTAAGGATGAATGGTTTTGATAATATGACTACGATTATGTTTGGGGAAAAGAATATTGCTTTTATGAAAGTGTGTGCTAGCAATAGGCACAAGACTCGATAGTATGACGGTTTTACTAAGAACCTAAAAATAGATTGTATATCTTGCCCGGTCTGAATTTACTCACTTCCTAGGTTTGCGAACACGCCCCTCTTCATGTAAAAGGCGGTTTTGATGACGGTTTCTTTGGTAGCATCGCTTGACAAGTCCCCAATCGTTGGTAGCATCTTCGATTGAGTAATATCATCTTCAGCAAGTCCCCAGTTTTCTTGTGTAGTTTTTACAACTAGTAACCGGGTCGTCTGGTAGTTGAGTCGGATTGAGTCGCCTTCCCCTACCATCTTGACATCTGGGTCGAAGAACGAGATCGACAATCAGATATTGTAGCCGATAGATCAATCCTCCCTTGTGGTCGCCAATTGTTCAACTTTTCTTCATATATTCGATGTTGCTCCACTTCTTTGACGATGATGTGTTTCTATGGATCTTGATGATTGAGAGAGAGTGATGTTAGCGCAAATCGGTATTTAGAAGGAGTTTTCATCTTTAGACGTCACCCTCATGATTTGAATTAGCACTCAAGAGATCAAAAATAGTCTTGAAAGTGGTGCGAAGTTGGGTAGCTCACCATTCCTACCCGGAATTGACGTACGGTGACACACACTCTAAAAGCTTTTCTAGAAAGTCACAAAGAGTGAAGGTCGGTACCTCGCTTGATGTAAAATGGGTAGTCTCCACTATGGTTGATCACAATTCTACTCTAGAATATCTAAACGGCACCTAATTAGCCCTCAGGTATGGTTAAATCCGACTTTAACGCTCTAATCAACTAAGGAACCCGATTGCGTTCTCCAGTACTTCCAAGTTCTTGTTATTTCGGTCAGACTCTCTATGTAAACATACCTAGAAGCATGCTAGTGACTCTAAAATCTCTAAAAGTTGGAGGTTTTTATGCAAATTTTGAGTTTTTCGATTTTTTTTTTTTTTTTTTTGTAAAATAAGTAAAACAAAAAGACTAAAAACTCTAAATGCAAATCACACCCCCAAACCTAGATCAAACATTGTCCTCAATGTGTCGACAGATAGGAAAAATTTAAACAGTCACATACCGAGAGAACTATGTTGATAAGAGAAAAGGGAAGAGATTACCGGATGTCGGAGGAGCACGGTTAGAGCTTCATTCATCAAGGCTAAAATCCAACATTCTCAGCGGAGATCATATCGGATTAGCATAATATATGCGCAAGAAGACTCAACCGATTCAAGAAAAGAAAATTTAACAAGTCCTATTGGATTATATACAATGAAAATTCACCATAAACCAACAATCTAAAGAGTTGAGGATCAACCCAATAAAAAATATATACAAACATCAACAACCTTACACAAATATAACATAAAAGTGCAAGTAAGGCTGCATATGAAAAGGATTTTCCCCCAAACCTAAACTTGTGAACAGATGCGGTTTTGAGCACAAAATCTTGCAATTTTAAAGGTACATCATGCAAAAGGTCTAACTCAAAATGAGTTTTGCTAAGAACAAGAAGACATACACATTCCAACTGTGGCTCCTTAAGAGTGTTATACTTTGATACAAAATAGTCCAAGAGGACTTGGGAAGCACAAAGCTCTAGGCCTAAGTTAGGCATTTTTAGAAAAGTTGGTTTTGCACTTTTGTTACAAACTACACCTAGGTTTGGTGGAGGAGTCTCAATTTGTGACTTAGGAGAGAAATCGGGTACATCTAAGTTGTTTTCATTCATAAGATCATTTGTACCATCACATACTTTCCTAAAAAGTCGGACCAAGGGTAAATCATGCTCACCGGCATAGAACAATTCATCAATTTCCATGTCATACTCATCAGAGGAGGCAACATATTGTGACATGGGCAGGGAATCAGACACAACAATAATATCATTCTCCAAAAGAACATTAGTGTCAACAGAAGATTCATCCTTTCCTAAGTCACAAACAAGGTGTGAAGCATGCTCACTCTCACTGAAGAATTTCACAAACCCAAGCTCGAGCTAATATCACATCTATGAATTTCAGAAGAGGTAGCATTCATAGGGTTCACAAAAGAGACGCCTAACGTCTCTGAACCCAAAGATTCTACTACATTTTCAGTATACACATGCTCTTCTAACATATCATATTCATCATCATCATCATCATAGCACAAATGCATTTCCCTATTCAAATTTGTAGCATTTCTAGTGTACTCATTTTCCTCTAGAGTAGGTTCATATTCAGTGTATGGTTGTGCATAAGGTTCACTAGAGAAGGGATGCTCGTGCAATGCTTTCCATCCAAGTATATCATTGTGTTGCTCTATGAGCTCTTCCATTAGTTATTGCATACAAGGAGGTGGGAAGTATAACATTGTTCGACTTCCCACTGTGATGGATGATGCATGTGTGCATGGTTATCTTGGCTTTCCCTAGACTGCCTAAACTCATGTAAGATGTAGCAGTTCTCAGCAGGGTGGTCTAAGCTATCACATAAGGTACAAGCATACATTTCATAGTGCCTAGGGGGATTAGATTCGACAGATTGCTCATGCAATTGCCTTTCTAAAGCAGATACCGAGCTTCTAATTGATCGAGAAGTGATGGTGGGTATGAGAAAATTGTTCATTTTCAACTTGTGGTGAATGATACATGTGCTCATAATGATTAGGGTATGTGAAGTCGGGGCCCTGAGAGGGCTCATAATATTCCCTAAAATCACTATGGTATGTGGGGAGTTCATATTGTGAAGCATGCCCGTACGCAAGCTCTCTAATTGATTTGTTTGTATCCCGATTTGGGTAGAAATCGACATGATTTAACAACTCAAATTGAACTCAAAATCTAGTTTGGTTTATGTGGGTTTTGTTTGGTTTAAATGGGCTCATTTGGTTTGTGTGCAATTTGGTTTGGTTTTGTTGGGATTAATTGTTTGCAGCCCAGAGGCTGGTTGGGACAAAGTTGGTTTTTGTGGGTTTCTTTTTGGTTTATTGGGAATGTACACCCAATGGGCCGTAGGCTCGGTTTGGTTTAAGCCCGGGTTATGGGTTTAGTTAGCCAGTGAACTGGTTTCGATTATAAATGACCCAGTGGCAGTTTGGTTGATTGTGGGTTATCCCGGTTGTGCGGGCTTGATTGTGTGCGGACAGCCATGACTCTGTTGATATGGGCTTGGATGTTTAAGGGTTCATTCCAGTAGTGGGCTTCTTCTTATGTGCGGCCCGGTTTGTGGTTTTAACCTAGCGACCAAGATGGTGTGACTGGTTTTAGCCCGGTTTATGTGGTTTAAATGGTGAGGCACGGGGGCAAGTTATGTGCGAGTTTGAAACTCAGAGCCTTGGATGTGCTGTGACATGGTAAGGCACGATGATTGGCGGCTCACGGACACAAAGACCAAGCAGCAAATGGTGGCAGCTCTCGGCACATCCTTTGCTTGTGCGGGGGCAAGCTTAGCGAGCTTACACGAGGCTATGCAAGGGGGTCGGGTGGGGTTAAGCTAAGGTTGCTCAAGTTTCTCGGGTTTCTCGGTTCATGCCGCGATTGGCGGCTTATGTGCGGCTACGGTCGAGGCCAAGCACAAGAGAAAACAACAGTTTGATGTGTGCACGGGACAAGGTCGGTTGAATCGGTCTGTAAGCACAAATACTTCAAAGCAACAATCAGTTCAACGGGGTTTGCAACTGAGGCTCAACAGCTTCGAGTGGAGCTCGAAGCAGATTGAAAGTTTGAAACTACTGACTACGGGGCTGCTTGGCAAGGTATCTAATGCAACGGGTGAGTGAGGTCAACGGGCTCAACGGGCTAACATGCGGGTGTGTGCATTTAACGGGCTCAACGGGTCTAGCGAGGTGCAGATGTCTCCCACAAGGTCTCAAGCATGCAAACTTGGAAACCTCGGTTGTGGTTCAAACTCACGGCTCGGGGGGATGAGGTTGAGCACAACAGGGTTTCACACAAGGCACGGGGCTAAACGGCCACGGGGTCGGGGGCTATGCTCCGAGGTGTTGGGGTCAATCTGGGGTAGTTGATGTCAACTATCTGAGTTGACTTCACTTAAGGTCAGAGCATATATGTACAAAGTTTTCAGGATGCAAGCTTACATGGCACGAGCATACTATGTTCGATTACTCACCTCAAGACCTGCGCTTTTCTTGTGTTCCTTGGCTCGCTTAAAGCAGCCAAGCACTGATTTGCGAGGGGTTGCTCGGGGTGTTGTAAAGCTCGGTTTTACGCCTTTTCTCCCACTCCTTGGGCTTGCTGGCCAAAGACAAGCACAAGAGGTACCTGCTAGCTCAACAAGGAATTTAGATTCTCAAAATTTTGACTCAAGACACAATAAGGTGCAATCTTTCACATTCAATGGCTGCGCACATATGACGAAATATACAACTAATACTACAAGTGTAAGAGTGTTATGCAATGCAAACTAATATTATGAGAATGCAAATGTGAAGTTAAGATGACTGACTAAAATGCAATGAACGGAATGAATTAGGAGGTGCGAAATGGAAAACTATAATGCAAGTGCGAGATAAGCAATTAAGATGAGATGATTATAATGCAACGAGATGGCGAGCGAGATCTTGAGTTCGGCACTGAGATTATGACTACAATGAACACTAAGTTAACGAGATGGTATGACTACAATGCACACTAAGTTATGCTAATGATGCGGGGTATAAAGCAGATATTTGAATGATTGAGTTACACTCACGGCACAAAAAGTCAAGTTCTGAGATGACTATAAGTTACACTACTAAAGGTTAAACAACAATGCGGCGAATATGTACGGGGTAGGATGAAACTCGGTGAAGTACTAGCCAAAAATCGGCAAGGCACGCGCCAAGTCCCCAGACAACGGCGCCAAAAACTTAGTAGGAGCTCAAAGAAGCTTTTCTACGTCTTCTTGCAAGTGCACAGGCCTATTGGAGGCGTGGCAAGCACGAGTTGATCCCACAGAAGTGGTGTGTGCTAAGAAGCTAATCCAATGCTTACTATTGATTTTCGGAGTGATAATGTAGCACAAAAGTTTGGGTGATTGTGTGTCGATACGACTAGGTTGATGTTGTATGAATCTAATACTAAGGCAATGATAAATCGAGAAAGTTGGGACTGATTTTGTTGTGACACTAGGGTGTTTAACTACACCCTCGATTTTGTACTAATACAAAGTAAATTTTCACCTTGTTCTATTGCCTTCCATTGAAGGCTTCAATTAGATACTTAATGAACTAAATCAACTTATCTACCCCTAGTATCTTTGGTTTTTTATAGTACCGGTGATCACGGCAGCACATTCATCTAATAGTTCACTACTCTCCAAACAATATACTCATTAAGAACAATTTGACAATCTATTTGCTTCATATGTAAATCATAGGGTTTCATTACACCCTAGCTTAATTGTTTAGAACATGATGCGAGAATAATAAAAACAGTTTTTCAATTTAATTCTACAAAGATAAAACCCTAAAACATGAGCTGTTTTCTCTCACATGCATCCTCACAATTTAAATCACTCATTCAAACACTCTAATCGAAAATTAAACCATACCCCAGACCTCTTCTGCTCTGAATTGCGCTGGGTCGCTCCATGCATTGACTTGTGGAGAAAACCCTAACTTTGATTATCTCTAGCTTAGCTTCTCGAGTAAAGAGGGAAGCTATGTTAGAGATAACCATAAACTGAGGAAAGGTGTAGCTGGTGGCGGAGAAGCTGTTGGTGGCTGTGGCAGGAGATGGTGGAGGTGATGGCTCTGCCATTTTTGGTCGGGGAAGAAGAGGGCGATGGTTCTTATGGGTTTGTCGGGGGATGAGAAGAAAGAGAGGAGGAAGAGAGGTATGGGCTTGGTCGGATGGTGTAAGGGTGTGGGAGGTTTTGCTGTGAAGCGGGTGTAGCGAGATGATGATGCGAAGGCTGGAGAGAGCGTAGGATCTGGAGGTTAAGATCTGAACGGTTGAGGGGATTTTTGCTGTTCAACGGAGGCATCAAAGAATGATGAGAGTAAGGTAGCGAGTGTTGGATGCATAAGATGGAGATCTCAACGGCTCAGAAATGATGGGCTTGGATCCGGGTCGGGTCTTGGATAGCTTGGGCCCATGTCTTGTAAATGGATTGCTCCTTGTTGGGTTGCAACTTTTGCGTGCGCGGGCTTTGGCTTCCTGCTCCATAGATGCTCGACTCCAATTCTTCGCTCTTTGGCTCCTCAGTTTCTCCGAGCTTTATTTATTACCTAAAAACACACAATTAATTAGTACAAATATTTATTCTTGAAAACAAAGAAAACTCAAGAATCTGGGATAATATCTGATTCTTGAGCACAAAAGATGAGTAAAATGCCAATAAAAAGGTGTATAAATATGCAATATTTGGCACTCATCAGCACTGGCGTCAAGGGCGACACGCAATGAATCCTTAGGGATCACCGGCCGGTAAACAAGAGGCACCCCTTGATCGAAACCCATGTGACGAGCGACACGGTCAATATTATAAGCGGTATCCGGAAACACCCCATGAAGAAAGACGGTATATAACCGGGCGAGCAGCTCGAATGAACGGGTTTTCACCAACACTCAAATCGTCATCGAGAAGAAAAAAGACGTGGCGGGAGCGAAGCAAAGTGTCCATTTGAGTGCGACTTATGGGCCGGCCCCCATGGACGAAAATTGATTTCATGCAACTTATCAAGAAAACTAGCAAGCTCACGCCAACTCTTGGACGCTTGTTCACCCATCGAAGAATTCGAGAGCCCCCCAACTCACGGGAAGCGAAGGCGGCGGTTTTGAGCATACTTCTCGAAGTGCTCCCATAGCCGGACTTGAGAAAAGCAACATGCACATATGAATCCACTTTCATGAAACCATTCGAAACTTGCATGTTGCCAACTAGGTGATCCAGATGCACATACGAGGGGAACCAAGGAACACGACTTGCCAATGGGAAGAACTTCACCCCTTTGCCAACTTCACAGCAATCTCTAGCAACTCCGGTCTTATTCCTTTCTTGCAGGAACCGTCATCAAAAATGTCTCTGGACAACGAGAGAGCCAAAAATCTGCTACATGAAGATGTTTTGCTTTTGCATTCGGGCTCCAACTCGTCCGAAACGATTGAGATATCCACCAACCGTAAGGGCACCTTTCATCCTCTTTCCGGCAGAATCCTTCGACTTCGCAATGGAGTCTTTCCGAGAAAAATCCCCTGACTTAGGGGCCAGGTCATCCGCATCATCACCTCACTTTGAGATAATTGGATTCTAAGATTCCCGATTCTGGAAGATTGACAAGAGAGCCACACTCTCAAGGAGAAAGTTATCTCACCCCATCTACATATGATTGTATGGGTGTCCGAACACCATCTCGGAGATGAAAGAAACCAAGCACAGGATGTCCTTCCTAATCGGAGATTTCATGAAGTCTTGGCGACATCAATGACTGCGCTCGAGTCAAGTTGGTATTTATACGCTCCTTCCTCACCATGAACTCAACCCATCTGTCAAAGGAACGCAATGGACTTTGACACATCCTGAAAGTCAATGTTGGAAGAGGAATATACCCCTTTATGAAGACGAACCCGAATGGTGCTCTCTGGGTGAAGCCGAACGTGTCTTCTGTCATCCTCACCATAGGTTAGCAAAATCGACACGAAACACAGGTGATTCTTCCGAGCGGGGCGAGGCTCTAGTGAAAGAATTCATCATCTATGTTGCTTGGAATTATGAGCATCCTTCGACAGCGAAGTCAAATTTGTTTCGAGTAACATCTTATCGAATTCCTTCATAACAATTTGGTAATAAGATATCGCACAAAACAAACGTAGAAAGGCGAAGTTATCTCACGACACATAATCGTACCCAACAAAAAAAAAAAAAGAGAGAGAAGGGGAAGGAGGGCGTATTTTATTAAGTGTTCAAGACTATATCTGTGATATTTTCTTGAGTTCGAGACTATATATGGCATTCTATACTGGGTACAAGTGTATCTACAGTATCCTTCTTCGGGTTCAAAATATATATGGAGCATTTTTCTATTGGTTCAAAAACTGCGCGCGTGGTACTTCTTTCAAGAAGCAAAAAATCATATATACAATATTTCCTGTGGGTTTGAAGTCATCTGAAGCGTATACACAGTATTCTTCTTTGGGATTCATACAGGGTTCTCTACGGGTTCGAAATAGTGGGAATTATATAATTACCCTCAATTCTGATGGGCTACACAACTACCCTTATCCTACAATAAAAATGCCCCTCTCCATCCAAAGCCCATCAGGGGTCCATTAAGGATTAGACAACATTACAAATATACCCTTACATCCATATCATCTCCTCTTTTATTTCAATTCTCTCTCTCTTTCCTTTTTTACTTCACCATCATCGTCTCCATCTCACAACCAAACCACCGTCTCCATCACTACCACCACCATCTCCGTCACCATCTCACAACCAACAAAAATACCAGTGTCACCGCCATCGCCATCACCACCACCGTTACCACCTACCACCACTACGGATGGAGAATACAATGGAAAATCAATAAAAAAAAAAATCAATTTCAGATCTGGAAAATATCTTAAAGCCATTGCCACCACCACTGCTATCCCATGTGACGACGGATGGTGAAGAAGAGAGATCGATGGTTTTGTGCTTAGGATTCATGAAACGAAGAAAGAAGATCTCTCTCTCTCTCTCTCTCTCTCTCTGTTCTTTGCTTTGTGAGAGGGTAGATACTCATCATTGCTCATCCGTCGTGAATTGAAGAATGAGGGGATCTAAGATTCAAATTGAGGAGATGAAACAACGTTTGATTGATTTCATGGAGAGCTGGATTTAGTTTCTATCGAGAAAATTTAGGGAAGAAAATGGGTTTCTTTGCCATTGATTCACGAGACGGAAGGAAGAATGAGTCGGTGAGTATGAATGATGTTAGGTTTTGTTTGAATTTAATTTCAGAGAGATGAGTTTCGCTTTGGTGGTGGTAGTATGTAGATAAAATCAGTCATGAATATTGTGGTGGTTATGGTTTTTGTGGTGTTGGTAGATATTATGTGTGCTGGTGGTGTTGGTGATGCTGGTGAGGTTAGAACGATGAATTTTGATGATGGAGATTGTGTTGGTTGTGGTTGGAATGATTAATTAAAGTTGTTCATAAAGATAATGGTGATTCTGGTTGTTTGTGGTGTTGGAAATGTTGTACGCTGCTGGCGGTGGTGGTGGTGAGGTTGGAAGAAAAGTTGTTGAATACTAATCCATCAACTATTTAGGGAGTCAACAACTAATGTTTGTGTATCAACAACCTTAGTTTGTGTATCAACAATGGAAAAATGGTAGTCAACAACCAATATTTGTGTATCAACAACCTTAGTTTGTGTATCAACAATGGAAAAATGGAATCAACAACCAAATTTGTGTATCAATAATAGAAATTAATCTTAGTGTAAGGAGTCAACAACAAATATTTGTGTATCAACAACCAATGTTTAGGGAGTCAACAACCAATGTTTGTGTATCAACAATGGAAAAATGGAATCAACAACCAAATTTGACAAGTATTTTTGAACTTTTGATTTTTTGGATCAACTTCAGTTGTTGACACCTAATATTAATGGCGGCGGCGACAGTGGCGCCAACAACAGTGGTGGTGGTGTGTGACGGTGGTGGAATATTATTGGTGGTTGTTTTTAGTAAGTGGTGGTGGTGGCGGAGCGGTGGTGGCGGAGTGGCGGCGGTGGTGGTGGAGTGGTGGTGGTAGTGGAGTGGTGGTGGCGGTGGTGCTGTTGGTGGTGGTGAAATGGTGCTGCTGGTGGATGTGAAATAATAGAATTTTTTTTTTTAATGGATAAGATTTTTAAATGGAAAATAATATTGTAAGTGAGGGTATTAAGGTAATCTATTTTTTAAGGGATAAGGTATTTAAATGATAGGGGTATTTATATTGTTGTATAAGGGTATTTTTATTGGGTGTCATAACTAAGGGTATTTAATTAATATCCCTTGAAATACACATGCGAGTGTTTCGTATGGGCTCAAATACGCCTATAGTATCGTTCTTCGGGTTGAGAATTATATACGGAGCATCCTCTACGGGTTCAAAATACACATGATATTTTCTTGGGGGTTCAAATATTTCTTTCAGACCGAAAATTCATATATATGCAATATTTCCTACGGGTTCAAACAATATATGCAGTACTTCCCTTGGTTGCATACATACAATATTTTCTACAAGAGGCACGCCAAGAAATCATACGCAAGGATTGTGGAAACGCCTACTCTTAAGGTTTACACCTACGTGAAAAAAAAAAAAAAAAAAAAAAGAGAGAGAAAAGTACTCGAAGACATACGGGAAGCGGTTTCTCTTTGCCGCTAGTATGAAAAGAGGAAAGAATAAAGCGATGGGGACAAAGGGGCTTTATATATATAGGCGTAAAGACTTTGAAATAGGGAAGGATTTCCCTTTTACCAAAATCACGCGTGTAAGAAACGGGCCCACAAAGGGTGCGGCGCCCAATGTCGCCCAAGTCACGCCTTCAAGCATGGTTTCCAAGTTGGACCGGCCCCACCAATTGCGCCGACCTCCCAATGGCCGCCCAAATCACGCCTGCAAGCACACACGGTTTCTACACTTGCGCCGGCCCCACCGGCCTAGCACACTCGGTTTCCCCATTCACGCCAACCTCCCAATGTCGCCCCAAGCCTGCACCGGCCCCACCAATTGCGCCAACTTGCAAGCACGCACGGCTTCTATACTTTGCGCCGGTCCCACCAAACAGCACACTCGGTTTCCCAACTCACGCCAACTTCCCAACGTCGCCCAAGCTGCACCAAAGCCCACCAATTGTGCCCGGCCTCGATTTGTGCGAGAACTACGAGAGGCAAGGATTCCAAATCCTATTTATAAAAGGTCGAGACAAGCCTCCTTCAATTTTCCTTACGTTTTCTTGTTAATAGTTTGTCACCATCTTATGCTTACCTCATGACAAAGCCCTATTCACGAGCTAAGCGGGGGACTTAATGTTGATGGTGGTTTTTAGACAACGGGTAAAAATCGTAAAACCTCATGACCTAGTGTTACCCGCAACACATTAACTAAGAGCATTTAACTCAAGTGTAAATAATTAATAGGGGTATTTTTTCAAAATACCAGATAAGGGTTTTCAACACATAACCCTAATTCCAAAACCAAGCCGCACCCTGCGCATCATGGCAGCAATGCCAAACCAAGCCGCATACTGCGCACCATGGCAACAATGCCAAACCAAGCCGCACCCTGCGCGCCATGGCAATAATGCCAAACCAAGCCGCACCCTGCGCGCCATGGAAACAATGCCAAACCAAGCCGCACCTCGCGCACCATGGCAACAATGCCAAACCAAGCCGCACCTCAGTGCGCCATGGCAACAATGCCAAACCAAGCTGCACCGCAGCATCATGGCAACAATGCCAAACCAAGCCGCACTCGCGCACCATGGAAACAATGCCAAACCAAGCCGCACGCCCGCACCATGGCAACAATGCCAAACCAAGCCGCATATCGCAGATCATGGCGCGAATGCCAAACCAAGCCGCATCTTTGCGCACCATGGCAATAATGCCAAACCATGCCGAACCTTCGCACCATGGCAACAATGCCACACCAAGTCGCACCGCGCACCATGGAAACAATTCCAAACCAAGCCGCATCTGCGCGCCATGGCAACAATGCCAAACCAAAGCCGCACCCGCGCACCATGGCAAAGCAATATCAAGCCGCTATGCCTTTGGCCCACGCCAAATATAGCGCCTAGGCTTGCAAGACTTGCAACTAGGTCAAAATGGCCACACGTGCCATTTGCACATGGAAACACGTGTCGTAAGCCATATTTCAAGCCGCTATGCCTTTGGCCCACGCCAAATATAGCGCCCCAGCTTGCAAGACTTGCAACTAGGTCAACATGGCCACACGTGCCATTGGCACATGACAACACGTGTCGCAAGCCATATTTCCAAGCCTCTATGCCTTTGGCCCACGCCAAATTAATATAGCGCCCTAGGCTTGCAAGACTTGCAACTAGGTCAATATGGCCGCACGTGCCATTGGCACATGCCAACACGTGTCGCAAGCCATATTTCCAAGCCGCTATGCCTTTGGCCCACGCAAAATATAGCGCCCTACGCTTGCAAGACTTGCAACTAGGTCACCACGGCCGTACGTGCCATTGGCACATGCCAACACTTATGGCAAGCCATATTTCCAAACCGCTATGCCATTGGCCCACGCCAAATATAGCGCCCTAGGCTTGCAAGACTTGCAACTAGGTCAACATGGCCGCACGTGCCATTGGCACATGCCAACATGCTCGCTGGTAGCCTAACTTGCAAACCGTGCAACCTACCACCAAGGCATTCCGCACATGCCAAACACACACGCTGGTAACCTAACTTGCAAACCGTGCAACCTATCACCAAGGCATTCCGCACATGCCAAACACACATCTTTGGTAGCCTAACTTGCAAACCGTGCAACCTACCACCAAGGCATTCCGCACATGCCATTGGCACATGCCACACGCGCCACTAGCAGCGCCACTTGCACTCAAGATGCAACCAACACTCGAGACATCAACACAAACCGGGGATGCTTCTTTAGGGTTTTGGTTTGGCGGTCACAAAGATGCGGCAGTACACTACGCTCACATTAAGAAAGCGTGAAAAGGAATAAAGCGGTCAAATAAAAGAGGAAATAATGGTGAAAAACGTTTTCACCCATTAAACCATGCGGTTACCACCTCCTCCCATTATTTCACCCTTTACTCTCTTCCTTCATGAGGCTAGGGTACGTTTCAATCTTGACTTGTATAAATAGGTCTTACCTACTTGCACTGACAACAAGTCTCGGTCGATTAAAAATACTACACTCTTAAAGGCAACTTTGCAAGCTCTCCCAAAAAGCTTTCATCTCTTGCAAGCTTCCTAAGCTTTCACTTTACGATACAAGTCGAGATATTACTCTCCTCAACACCTTTCTTTGCTTCCCTCCCCAAATCAACCCTTCTCCTCCACTTTGTGACCAAAGCAAGTCCGGAACGGCCATTTCTTGGTTTAGGCCGGACTTGTACGTATTGATCTCTCGAACCTATAAAGTGCTCACGTGCGGCACATTTGCTTAGGGTTTGAACCGGTTTCTCACTCACCTACCGAATTTACAGGGAAATCGGCGTGAAACGATTTTCACCCATAAACACCAACAGATGCGAAAACCCCTATAAATGGCATCTCCCATAACTCGTTGAAAACACATCGAAAAACCTTTTTGTTTTCTCTCTTAAACAAAGCATCATCAGAAACATTATTTCACATGTGTTCTTGATTGGATCAAGGGGTACAAACCTTGAATTCAATTTCCGTTGTAGGGCTTTCATTGTATCCTGAAGGCATTATTTCACATACCTGTTGTAATCGCCAATTTATTGGGAGGGTAGAAATAATTGTCTAAAAGAAATCGTATGAGCCTTGAAAGCTTTTGAGTACAACAATCTCTTCCTGTGTTATTTCATCTTCTATTGCAACCCAGTTTTTCCAACACTTGATAGTAAATTTTGAATTAATTGTTTAATCATACCCATGTAGGATTTGCCCCGATTGATAAGACAATCCGGTTAATTAAGCTAAGTCATACAGACTAGTGGTCCATTAATGGCCGACTAATTCATCTGAAATATTCCTAGAAACAAGGGGACCCGAACTGGATGATTGGTTCCTCATCATAATAATAAAAGCAAAATACATATTTCCACAAAAAATCATACAATCAAAAATTTACGATTAGGTTTTGATACTGCACGAATGTTATTAATTTTTTTCTGGAGGCATTCGTTGATACACAATCTACAAATAAAGCTAAAAAAATCCATGAGTGAAGGTGGTAGTCGGTGAGTAGAAGAAGGTGATTAGTGGTGGAAAATAAATTAGGTTTTTTTTTTTTTTTTGATAAGTTGTTGGGTGGTTTTTATTGTTGGGTGTAAACGTAAAGTCAATAGGTAGTATTTTGGACATGTGAAGAACATATGAGTTGGCAAATAGGATAAATGGGGGTGGTAAATAGGAAAAGTGTGATTGGAAAACTGGAGCTGCTCATAGAGTTAAACTCTTTATCTGGAAGTGTAATAGGGAGATTAATCGACAAGAGATAGATTATAAGTCTACAATGCTGAGCAGAAACTCAATGTGGTTGTTGTGGCACCGAACTTGAAACAATAAAACATCTCGTTATTGGAATGCGGACATGCGTATTTGTGTGGAGAGGAGTTAACATCAACATTGATGCTGTAAGAAATAACTGCACAAGTGTGTCAGAATGATGCACAAGTTGGTTCTCTGAGATAGTAATTCGAATGAACAATGGTTATACACCTTAATGATTGGTGCTTGGATCATCTGGAAAGATAGATGTGATTCAATTTTCCAGGAAGTATCCTTAAACCCATTTAACTCTGTGCATAAGATCAACTATTACTTGTATTCTCATTTAAAGGTACATAACATTGCATCTGCATCCACACAATGCATTACTTCACACTGGATTCCACCCTTACCAGGCATTATTAAGATAAATGTAGATGCATCATTTGACTACAACTCTAAAAAGTTAGGCACTGGTCTAATTATTCGTGATGAAACAGGAGCATGCGTTGGGATCAAAGGAAGTTTCACAAATGGAGCACTAAATCCAGAAGAGGGAGAATGCATGGCAGTACGTGAGGCACTAGTTTGGGCAAAGGAAAAATCATTCAACAGAATACACATTGAAGCAGATGCAAAACTCGTCATCCAATCAATTACAGGAACTATTTCTTTAATACAATGGGAAAATAGGAATATCTTGAAAGAGATAAAATATTTATTTTCTAGTTTTAGTTTATGCAATTTTACTTTTATTAGTAGAGACGACAATCAAGTAGCAGATGAAGTTGCTAAGACAGTTAGAACTACTGAACTAGGTGTTGAACTCTGTGAGAATTTTAGTGCCAATATTTGTAGTCTTCGGCAAAAGACCTCGGTGCAATTTCTTAATAATCAATAATATTCTATTTTTTTTATCAAAAAAATAAAAAAAAGTGTGGGTGGCAAATAGGTAGAACCATCTGAATATACCCTTAAGTTTTGACTTTAGATTTTATTTATTTTTTTCAAATTTAATTTTCACATGAAGTAACGCGCGTAACTTTACACCGGGCCACGCAATTTCCTCTCCAATCACTTGCAAACGCAAGAAGTATCTAGAGACAAGTGTACATCATATGGCTACGACTTCGGTATCTTGGCTTTCTCAACTTTGGGAGAGCTTAGCGAAGACGTAGTAGTTCTTCTGAAGCGACTAAAGAATTGTTTGGCTAGCCATGATGTTAACGCAAAAGTAGGCAGTTTCCTTTTTCATAGAATAGGCCTTGCTATTCAAAACGGAGTTGGAGCTCAGCTCGTAGCTAGGCTTCCAACCCGTTTCCTGTAAACATTTTATTACATTACTAATAAATGTAATATAAATTATTAAATTTACTAATTTTATTATTATTATTATTATTATTATTATGAGAATTATTATTATTATCAAAATTATTATTATTATTATTATTATTATTATTATTATTATTATTATTATTGAAGGAGTGCCTCCAGGGGCTTTTATTGAAGAAAATCAAATGTCGTTTTGTACATGAATGGATGGGAGCCGAGCAACAAACTGTGCTCCAACTCCTTTCCTCGGATAGCCAAACCTACCCTGTAAAATAGAGAACCGCCTATTTTATTGTTAGCGTCGTAATTAGCTAAACATGATTCTTTAGCCGCTTCAAGAGGACAATGATATCATCACCGAGTTCACCTAGAGTTGTGAAAGCCAGGACTCCGAAAGCATACCCGTAAGACCTACATATCTCCAAATATTTGTTACGTTTGCGACTCACACCGCAGAGATTGCATGCCCAGGGAGTGAAGCTACGTAAACCGAGAATCCCGGAGAAGGGCGAGACTCTGTGACATCAAAACATGTATCAACTCCGTTCTCCCAACTGTGCACAAGTATGTCCGCTGGCTTTAAAGCCGAACCATCGGACAAAAGGCCGAGAGATGCTTCCTTCCGGGCCGCCACATTAGCTCGATAGAGAATATCCATAATCACATCTCGCACCAAGTCGTGTCGAAATTTGAGGCCTACCTCGCTGGCGCAATGGAGTGCATGGTCTCCGAAGACGTCCATATCACGGCTACAGCAAGTGCATACACTATCGTCAGGGAAAAGTGGTATGCCGTAGCGGTATTGGGTGACTGCCCGGAATTGTCGAGGTCCGATGGTTTGATGCAGACCGGCAATGGGGATAGCCTTCAGGAAGTCCATCGCGTGCTCCACCCTATTGCACTGCCATAAAATCGCATCTCTTGTGGATAAGTTGAACCCGTTGGGAGTTCCTTCTTCACCGCATCGAAATAAATAGCCGCCGAGTTTCTTCATAGGCTGTGGGGCGGTGGTACCGATGTCAAAAGAAGTGGATAAACCACGGGTATGTAGGAAATCATTGAGAGCGTCTTGGAAGCTAAGGCTTGGCACTTTGAAATGTCAAGGTCGCCTGAGAATGGTTTGTTGCGGGCGTTGGGTGCAGTACGCACGACGCTAGGTAGCGATCTTGACTAGTGTCTTGCATTGTGTACACTCCCAACCCACCATCTCGAAAAGGCAAGGTTACAAGGCGCCGTTGAAGGGCCGAAACCAGCACCATCGCCTACTATCAAGTGCCTAAGAAAATCCATAAGTTGTTGATCATAGTGTGTCGATGTCTCGACCGTAGGACGCCCGAGCTGGTTGTGCGCATGGTGAAATATAGTTTAGACACTCCGGCGCAGTTCCGTAGGAGCAAAAGCTCGCATTGCGGGTCATTAAGTGTCTTAACACACTCCATGAGCCTTGCATTTTTATCAATACGCTGCATGACCATGGCACTACTGATGCGAGTATCCATCCGTGGGGCCTCCCAACAATTTCACACCCAAAGCTGGTCTACCAATACTGGCAGGAAAAACACCATTGTCCGAGCATCTTGGATCGAGAGAAGGCCAGTAAATCTCCGTCTTCCTGATGTTCAAGTGCAGCCCTCGCGCACCACCTTCATGTTGAATTATCTTTAGAGCTTTTGAGACTTCTAAAGTGTCCCCTACAATGGTACCATCATCGAGGTACCGGGCATGTAGGTCGAGGTGCAAAATGCTAGCAATGTGGCCGATCAGGGGATGTAAAGCAAGTGCAAAGAGGAGTGGCCCTAATGGGTCACCTTGCTGCACTCCTTGAGCAGAGGCTAGAACAGACTCCTCGTAATAAAGTCTTGCAGGTTTGGCGTAACAAAACTCGACCCAGTAAGATATGCTAGGGCATCTAGCTCGGACTTCCTTTATTATAGTTGATCTATCGACCAAATTGAATGCATTAGAGAAATCAATGAGCATCATAGTTAGGTTGCTTTGTGTACCTTTAACCTCAAGGAGTCTATTGGCAGCGTGGAGGATACTTTCCCCGCCACAGGGAATGCCGACACCAAACTGGTGGTCACCTAGGTAAGTTGCCATCTCTTTGCAGACTGAAGTTGCTGCCAGTTTCGAGCATAGCCGCCGCCAGATTGTACCAATAGCTATTGGTCTCAAGCCGCCATCAGGTTTCAGGAGGGGAGTGAGAGGAGCGCTGGCAATGTACTCTCCCAAGCCAGAGGGGCATGCTCCGGCTAGCCATAAGTTCACCACGCCTGCAATGGACTCAAGTAACTCGTCTGAAACTGCAGCTGCGGAACCGCTTAAGACATCTAGCAAATGCTGAGCGCGGAGCCCATCGCGTCCACAGGCTGTGCCTTTCGGAAAGCTTCTAATGGCAGCAAGAACTGCAGGGCCATCAACCGAAACAGGGGTAGCTCTAATGCAATCCGGAGGAATAATGGGGGGTGGAGCCGAAGGGTGTTTCAGTTGTAGCTGGGCCAATGTGTCATCATTGCTGGGAGCAACACCATTAGAAGAGAGGATTCTGATGGCTGCTGTGTAATGTCCGCTGCTAAGCTTTTTCTTGCAGGCTTGGGCATTGGTCTTGTGCTTCCTGTTGCGTTTGTTCGTTGCTCGTTGGAGTTCCGTATGCACGTCAAGAATCTGTTGTGCCAGTAAAGCACAACCATTTGGCCCCTTCCAAATGTTAAGAGCCTGGTTAATCAAGTCTGTCTGAAGTCGTTTACGGACGCCAGATCTCTCCTCTGCAGTGTTTTTAGGGATGTAGAGGCTGAGGGTGCAAGTGGGTAATAGCAGCAGCTGTATCCATGAAGGTATATCCGTGGGATTGGCTAAAACCTTATCCAACGATGATTTTAGAGTTCTGGAAAAAGATAACCTGCACTGTGGGGGGATGCTAGAGATAGTTGTGATACGTTTCTGAAAAATCAGGTTAAGAATCTCTAGTGAAACCCCCAGGTTAGCAGCAGTACCACTTGCAGTCTCAGCATCAGGGGTATCTGGGTTCTGAGCAACTGGTTTGTCAACCCCATATATCAGGAAACTCGCCCCTCTGCCATTGAAAGGGCCCTTCAACACGCCTTCTGCATGGTCTCGGCATGGTCTTTTCCAGGAATAACAGTGAAAACACTGAAAGCAAAGCCACATACGAAGTTGGTTCAACAATTTTTCCCAGGCAATGTACACACGTACCTCAGTGCAGATGCGAGCTTTGCAGGTAGAGATGGCAGCGGCAGTTGGAGCGTGTCTATCATGTATATGCTTAAGAATCGAGGTTTTGACATACCCCTTCCCGCCAACGCCATCGCTACACTCCTCGAAGTGTTTGAATGGGCAGTGACAGTACTGGTCTTCATCTACATTAGTATCGGCCGAAGGAGATGCAGTTTGGGACGATTGTCTCGTTCGCGGCATATTGCAGGGAAAACGATGAAGAAAACTGCCCTAACCGTTTCTTGGGAGGGAGCGGATGCGGGTGAAAAAGATATCGGGAGATGCAGGGTATCCCCAGGAATCCAGTGATGGTGAAGATATGATAGTCTGATGAAGATCGAGAGTAATAATAAGAGTAATAATAAGATATTATTATTATTATTATTATTATTATTATTAAAAACAATTAATTTTTAATTATAATAATATTATGATAGGATAAAGAGTATTATTACATTACTAGTTGGAAGCCAAACAAGCTAAGCTCCAACAACGTACTACTACATTAGTTGAATAGGTTGTCGTGCTAGCCTACCAGCGAGCGAGCCTCATGAGGAACCAATAGTTTAATATTAATTTAATTAGAAAAAATTATTTTACGTGAAAATGCATCAAATTTTTTTCCTGAATGATGAGGATGAACGATATTTACGAAAAAAATGTGTTCTGTTTTTCAGATACCCAGCAGGTATAAGAACTAATAAATACCTTGCATTTTACTGGGTCTGGTTCCAGTTCCACCAGTTAATGACTCGGATCATAATCCGATGTGAATCATACCCGGATCCACTATAAAACCGGACCCCGACGATTATAGATAGGTTTACATTCGAATCTATTGGTAACAAGGAGGAACCAGATTAAGGTTGGCATATAGATAGTGATGCAAGCTTATTTCAATACTCGATGTGTATACTCTGATCAAGATTTCCAACTTCAATTATGTATGAGACGTAACTTGATAAATAAGAATTATTAAAGAACTTTATCGTACAACTTTTATTTACTTAAGTTTGGTGCATGAAATGATAAAGGATATAGTCCTTATTATTGCGCCTGTAAGAATTATATATTATGGATGCCAGGGGATGCCACTGATGAGTACGTTCGTGTGGATGAAACAACAAAAATTTTATAATGCAAAAAAAATGCGAAATGATAGCCAATAATATTGGTCCAGTGTTTTTACTAAATCGTCTCATGATGATGTTAATCGAATACTCGAATAAAACATCGCAAGAGGTTTTCCAAAAATGTTAGATATTCTTGATTGCATGCATTAGTTGTGGCAGGATACTCGAATGACAAGGTCAGTATAAAGGGTACTATCCAAAACCAACTATAACGTATATGACATGATGTTTTTTAGACTTCACGGCTCATCAAACGACATCAATATTTTACATAAATTATCCATGTTTGAAGATCTAAAATGTGGAATCGTCTTAGAATTACACTCAGAGGTATTAATTACTTGACGGATGGAACCTTTTCGCAGTGGTCAACTTTAATTGAAGCCTACAGTCGGACTCATAAAAAATGCAATCAATTGTACTTTAACACGATTAAAATAGATGTGAGATAGGATGTTGAGCGCACATTTATAATTAGAAAAATATAAGTTCGTCATTATTTGTGGGATGTATCGTTCTTTTATTCCAATATAAATGAACAAAATAATGTGATCACTTGCATAATTTTGCATAACATGATCATCCAGGAAACCAGTGGGATTCCACTTGGAAGATTTAGCAATTATGAGGTGCATGCATAAACCCATTTTTCATCTTAATATAATAGAAATAAGTCTTTCTAACAAAATTTCCTAATTGATTTCTCTTAGATTGAAATAATTTTTAACAAAATGCATATTACAATTCTTATGGATAAAAGTATTGCAAAGAGAAAGGCAACAACCGTGATATATGAATTGGAAATATTCTTTTTCTAAAATTATAAGATTTAGTCTTTCGAGAATACTTACTAAAAACATAAAAGATTTCTTGATTCTTTAAAGACCATTCATTTGTTGTTATAGAGCAGTTCATAATTCTTGGAATAGTGAAAAGGAGAGGGTACCAAGTACACCACCAACTGTATGAAAAAAAAAATTACAATTGCAAGTAGACCAACTTAATTATCCTTGACAATATGTATGTAGAGTTTATATCTCTATCTCTTCTCAATCGGTACGTAGAGACTAAGGAGTCTGTGAACCCGATTGTTAAGAAGATTACTTGGACGATATCAAAAATCAATATCCAAGATCAATCTAGTCTTATCCAAATAATCAAATTTGGAATTCTGCCAAGTAATAAAACTTGTTATCTATCTTTCAAGATACGAATTGTACAAGACACAAGTCTCGTAATCGATCATAGTTATATATGGACGCATCTACTAAGATTGAATATGTAATACTTGTGTAAATCCCATCATAAAGATAACAATATAATGCGGAAAGGGAAAAACACAAGACATCAGAAGTTTTGTTAACAAGGAAACCACAACAGTAGAAAAACCCTGAAACCTCGTCCAGATTTGAACACCAAACTATATTAAGCCGCTACTGACACTAGCCTACGATCAGACTTCTGACTGGAATGTAGTTGAGACAGAATCCACCCTCCAAGCAGTTTAGTTACAGTCGTGATCCTCATGTCTCTTGAACCTCGCAAGGATTTACGCAATTGATTCCCTTATAGCTGGCGTCTTTTTATATCCTAAGAGTTGCTTCAACCTAAGTGAAGACTTTTGATACCAATCTTCCTCTAACATATAAGCCTATTTGATTTCCCTTTAGATCTAATATCATGGCTTGGAAATCTGTTTACAATAGAAAAGTATAGCAAACCTCACAAATCTGTAATACTTATACTCACTTAGATGAGAATCCTGGATTATTTACCACCTTCAGGAAGAATCTTCAACTTATTAATTCAGAATAGTTTTCAGATATATATCTTGAGGAATCACAAAATCTGAGATGAAGAGAACTTTGCGATTACTATCTATCTAGCCAGAAAGAGATTATGAGCTCGATTACATAAAAACAAAATCAGAATACACGAACACGGACTTAGCTTCACGAGTCTCCAAAGCGAAGTGTTTTAGTCGTAAACCTGATCATGTTTTACAGAGGAAAATTAGGTCAATAGAGAACGACTCTAGATATCAACTAGATACAAGGTGTCAGAGATTAATTTTCTCAGTTGAAAGAGCATCTCAACTAAGATAACTTGAAATTCAAGCAAACTCTTTCTCTGTGTAGATGAAACTCTAATTAGGGTTTCAAGTAAGCTTGTGATAAGTTTGTCTTGAAACTAAATAGAAAAATATACACAGTTGCCCGTAAGGCAAGTTTACGAGTCAGGGTGCTACGGTCCGTGAACCGAGTTCACCAACCTTACTCATCTCGAGAGCTCGGATGGAATCGGTTCATGAACCATGTTCGCCAACTGTTAGCCTTTTACACCAACATGAAAAATTCAAATCACCATATACGGTTCGTGAACTTCCCCAATCTGAACTTATAATCTGCGAACTAGTTTACCAATATTCAGTTTATTTTTGAAATTTAGATATCTGTGGTTTTCCAAGTGGTTCTCCAACCTACATTGAGCCGAAATATCGAAGTTCTGAACTTCTCTCTTTTGATGTTTGAAAAATTCCCAAATGATAAAATCATTTGCATGGGTAATTTTCAATTGATCCATAAATTAATTCTTGAATAATAAGTTGTTTCGAATTAATATTCTTAAGGACCTTGGAACATCTATACTTGAATCATATTTCAAGATATTTAACAAGAGAAGCTTGAATTAAAATTTCTTCTTTGTAAATCTACTAGAAGTCATACAACATAGTTTCATAAGATTGATGAAATTCTTTAAATGTCTTCGGCGATCTTCAATCTTCGAAGGTGATCTCGATACTCAACAACCAAATTCTAACCTAGTGACTTGACTTTGAAGACTAGAAATCAAGATGTAGTTTTGATCAACTAACATTTACAACAAGCTTGAAATAGCAAAACTTGTGGGTTCAACCGAGCATTGTGATAGACACATTTTTGTGTCTAATTTGATCTCAATAGTATATATTGTTGGCACTCGATTTTGTACTAATTTTGGTTTTTTGTGTGTTTGTAGGTATTTTGGAGCAATAAACATTTTTGGAAAATTCAGCTCGAAAAGTTATTTAAGACACCCCCGGAAGACAATTGCTAAACGGACCCCTACTTTGGATAAGGGGCACCCTAGCTGCTATTTGCACCCCATAAGGCAAGTGCTAAAGGGACGCCTGTACATGATTAGGGGGAGGTCATCTTCTCCATTTGAATTATATTTTTGGCGGGAAAATGTAGCAGCAACTATCCAGATTAGGGTTTGTGATTTGGACGAGATTTAATGAGATTCAATCGCCGATTCTCATTGTTTAGACCTGTTATGGGTATACAATGCTGGTATGGGTGTTCGGATGAGTTAAGTTGGGCTGGATAATCGTTGGGGACGCAAAACAGGAAGCAAGTTCGGGTTTCTCTTGCAATTATTCCGTGAGAATTTGAGTTATTTGGCGAGATTCTTGCAGTGTTTGGATTGATTTGACACTATTTTATCTAAACAGGGGAGGTACGTGTCTTGAATTTGAATATAAAGAAGATTTCCACGAGATTAAGCAAAACAGAGGAAGGTACGTATCTTGAGGATATCTCGGGCTTTTGGTTGATTATTTTGGGAAGAAATCTTCCGGAAGAAGCATGTTCAGTATATTCTGAGTCGTGTTGCATTGATTTGGTGTGTGCTCGACACCTACAGGCGCATGTAGAAGAGAAACAAATGGAATTATTCCCGAGCGTTAATGAGAAGATTTGGAAGATTATTTGCATTTACAACGAGATATATGGGTCATGTGAGTATAAATAGAGTTGCCTGAAGTCAGATAAAGGGATATGGAGTGATTGGGAGTAAACAAAGATCAGCAAGCGTGAGAAATCACGAGTTGCGGGAGAGAAGTTTCTCACTGTGCAGAATCGAAGAACACGAAGAACATAATACGCTTTGTGGACAGTCGTTCATGCTACCGTGTGAACGACAAATATTTGAAGTTCGCATCGCTACAGTGTCAGCGACAATTAAGTTTCATCGTTCTGTAACAGTGTCCATTGTAACAAATATAAGTGTTACGAATCTCTGTTTTCATATATTTTCATCCTTGTAAGCACCTTTTGAGCAATGAAATCATACTTTGAGCGTGTTTCCAACATGATGAGCTAAATCCCTACACTGGGACGACGGAGGAAGACGAATTTCATACACGGGTAAAATTAATTAATTCTTTTTAAGACTTTTGCATTAATTTTAATTGAAATATGATTTGAATTAATTGGTTGTCATTTAATTTGATGAGGTATACTTATCTCAAATGTTTTGATAATCATTCTTAGGATTTACATACAATCTTTTGAGAATCTACCTTGGCAAAATCAGAGTCCATGTCAATTTTATTTATTGAGCTTTAATTGTTGAGAATAAATAAATTGAACCCTATGTTATGAATTCGACGAAATCCTAGTCCCAGTAACTCTCTTCATCCTGTGACAATATTTTGTATATATTTTCCTTATTTTTGTTATTTAGTTTTAAAACAAATTCTCAACAAGTCTGAGTGAAAGAATCATCTTACTACAACATCATTGAAAAATACGATCAATTTTTGGCGCCGCCGACGGGGACTTGTGTATAGATATTTTTTTAGGTTTTATTTTTATTTTTATTATTTTTGTTCATTTTTACGCGTTTTGGTTTTTCTTGTTTTCTTTCAGATTTGGAGCCGAGCGAAAGAAAAAGAGAGAAAGTGCTGAAAAGAAAAGAGAAGCCAAAGAAGGAAACAAAAGAGGAATCCAAAAGGAGTGAAGAAGAAGATTTTGTATATAGTTATTTTATTCTATTTTATTTTTAGAAACTGTAAATAGGGTTTTATTTGTTGTATTTTTATTTTTGGACACTTTTTGGACTTTTTGGACATTATTTTATTTTATTTTAAAACCCTAAAGGAAGGCTTAATTTAAATAAAACTGCTGCAGGGAAAGACGACAGTCACGATACTGTCTCGGCCCCTCGGGTTCGTACACGACATAGGAGTCGTGGCCCGAGTCGACTTCAATGGTTCACCCCCGTCCGGAACGGAGGTAAGTTTTCCGAACACCCGCGAATCCCCGTCGATGGGTTTATTTTGTGTTGAGAATGTCGAATCGGTATTATGATAGCCAATACAACGAATATCCGACTGATTTTCAAAATGGACATTACTTTGACCATAATGTGAATAGTGGTTGGGAACGCCAACCTTTTGAAGATTATGAATCATACCATGGTGAGCCCAATTACTATTCACATGAATATCGGTCACGAGCAAAATTCCTATAATTCCTATTCTCTAGATAAAGCACGTAAGATACTTGAGTCAACATGTAAGTTAACTGAGTCAACACGTGAGTTTGCTGAGACAACATGTAGGTTAGAGTTAGAGACGGAAGAAAGAATTGCTCGAATTACTCTTGATTGCCAATACATTCTTTCCAATATCACCCGTGAAAATGAGGACAATTTTTATAATCAGGATGACGAGGTTAGAATTGGTAACACTACTTGTTTAGATGAGGTTAGATCATTTTCATGTTATTATAATGATGATTGTGATGAGGATAATATTGATGAAGAATCTGAAATATGTAGGCATAGTGATGAGGAATTTGTTACTCCCAACGAGCTTTATAATGATAATGTTAATTCTAGTACAAATCCAAATAATTTTAATAATTATTCACCTATTCAAAAGGACGACGGTTTGACTAGAAATATCCCTGCTTTAGACGATATAGTATTTCCTTTTCACGAAGCCAACGAAGGTTTAGAGGAACGAGTTTATTTTGAGTCTAGCAATTTAGAAACAATAGTCTTAGACAAAGAAAGTGAACTCGTAGAGATGTGTGAGGATGAGCCGACTTAGAAGAATCAATTGACCATTTCCGGTGAATCGATGACCTAGAAATTAGGGAAGTTGTGACTAGTCTTTCTAGAGACACTGAAAACTCTAAGTTTGGGGGTGATTATCATTCTCCATGTGCTTTAACTCTTAGAAAGGTCCCTCACTTGGGACTTGATATTGTGCCTCAACCATTGTGTCAGATTACCTTCATACTAGCTCTCCCGAACCTAATAATGTCCATGAAGAAGTTCAGTTGTTAGATACCCTTCCTCTGGTTGATGTGGTTTACCCAGGAGATAATACCCAAATTGACTTTGTTTTCCCACCAAATATGTTTCAACCAATTGTGGGAACGTATAAAGTTTCATATGTGTCAATTATTAAGTTTTGAGACTAAACCTAATTACTTTGGGATATTAAGGTCGACACATTTGCTTAAGGAAGACCATCAATCTTATTGCGGTCAGTTGTGTAAGTCAAAACTGATTGACTTAGAGGATGGTCAATTATTCAGGTTATTATTATGTGCTTCTAAGTTTTTATTTGAGTTTTTGCAGACTCTAGAATCTGAACATTCGGATCTAACTTATGAGGAAACGCAACCCATGAAAATATTTAATCTACACCTAGTTATAGAACCTGAACCTGAACCATAACTAGATGTAGTTGTCTTAAACAGGAAACTAGACATGGGTGTGCTTTATTTGTTAATTTTCTTGGCATGTTTGATTCCCTTTATTTGTGATAGCCTTATTTGGTTTTGGTGATCCGCAGATTATTCTAGCTATTACTTTATGATTCTATGAGGTGACTAATTCCTTCCGATGTTTGGCTGAAGACTTTAAACTTAACACTTCTTGGTAGGTAACCCATGCTCATGCAACACGGTAATATCTTTCCTTATCTCTTTTGCTTCAAGTGGTAACAGTTTCTCCTTGTTCATGCTTTTAATTTTATCTTTAGAACATTGAGGACAATGTTAGATTTAAGTTTGGGAGTATGGGAAAAACATTTTAGTTGCAGTATCAACTCCAGAGTCTAGAAATTTATATTTATTAAGGTTGGCACTAACCAATCTAAGTGGATGGGAACATCTTGGTTGTAGGAGTTGAGGAACCAATCTGATTATAAGGAAACATCTAAAGAGTCTATTCATAAAAGCACAGAGCTCGTGTGTTAGAATTAAAAAACATGATAGTTTCGCCATATCTCGTTGAATCCTTTTCACCTTTTGTTTTTATTTGTCTTTTCTTATAAGTGATTGGGTGAAATTGAGTGATTGAGATAAAAAAAAAAAAAAAAAAAAAAAAACTCGACCATCAGACCAACCGGAATAAATTCAATAAAGTCGACCACTGGTACCCTTGTATATGCCAGTTGTGTTGACCTAGAGTTAGGATTATCACCCGCTGGTTCCCTTGTATATGCCAGCTGTGTTGATATTAGTCAGACCGGTGTCTCAATCCATTAGGATAGGTTCACCTTAATCAACATCAAAACCATTTACGTATTTCTCTACATCCATCTTCTTAATCTTTCCATGTGATTGGTTGACTCCGGTTATGATGTACAAAAACTATCTGAGTAGAGCTCTGTCACTTATATGAATTTTAGTATGCTTGAGTGCAAACTCGTGTATAGCAATTGGAATTTCGCATCAGAGTACTTCCTCCTGTAGTCAATGAGAGTATGCCAACCAAGGAGATTCTTTAGTGCCTTCCAAGGTTCTGCGTAGATAACTAGGGTCCTGGGGTAAAGGTTTTGTGGGTACACCTCTGGTAAGCCCTCCGGAGACAACACTCCGCCGCTAGGGCCACCTAGCGGTTTAATGCTTGCTGCACATGCTAAGTGTAGTCATTTTATTTTATAGAATAGATTTGCTCGAGGACTAGCAAATAATAAGTTTGGGGGTATTTGATAGACACATTTTTGTGTCTGATCTCAATACTATATATTTTTAGCACTCGATTTTGTACTAATTTTGGTTTTTTTTGTGTGTTTGTAGGTATTTTGGGGCAATAAACATTTTTGGAAAATTCAGCTCGAAAAGTTGTTGAAGACACCCCCGGAAGACAATTGCTAAACGGACCCCTACTTTGGATAAGGGGCACCCAGTTACTAAGGGACACACTAGCTGTTATTTGCACCCCATAAGGCAAGTGATAAAGGGACACCCGTACAGGATTAGGGGGAGGTCATCTTCTCCATTTGAATTATATTTTTGGCGGGAAATGTAAGAAGAACTATCCAGATTAGGGTTTATGATTTGGACGGGATTTAATGAGATTCAATCGCTGATTCTCATGGTTTAGACCTGTTATGGGTATACAATGCTGGTATGGGTGTTCAGGTGAGTTAAGTTAGGCTGATAATCGTTGGGGACGTAAAAAAGGAAGCAAGGTCGGGTTTCTCCTGCAATTATTCCGTGAGAATTTGTGGAGTTATTTGGCGAGATTCTTGCAGTGTTTGGATTGATTTGACCCTGTTTTATCTAAACAGGGGACATACGTGTCTTGAATTTGAATATAAAGAAGATTTCCACGAGATTAAGCAAAACAGAGGAAGGTACGTATCTTGAGGATATCTCGGGCTTTTGGTTGATTATTTTGGAAAGAAATCTTCTGGAAGAAGCATGTTCAGTATATTCTGAGTCGTGTTGCATTGATTTGGTGTGTGCTAGACACCTACAGGCGCGTGTAAAAGAGAAACAAATGGAATTATTCCCGAGCGTTAATAAGAAGATTTGGAAGATTATTTGCATTTACAGCGAGATATATGGGTCCTGTGAGTATAAATAGAGTTGCCTGAAGTCGGATAAAGGGATATGGAGTGATTGGGGAGTAAACAGAGATCAAAAGCGTGAGAAATAACGAGTTGCAGAGAGAAGTTTCTGTTGCTACAGAACTGAAGAACACAAAGAACATAATACGCCTATGGACAGTCGTTCATGCTACAGTGTGAAAGACAAATATTTGAGGGTCGCATCGCTACAGTGTTAGCGACATTTAAGTTTATCATTCTGTAACAGCGTCCATTATAACAAATATAAGTGTTACGAATCTCTGTTTTCATATATTTTCATCCTTGTAAGCACCTTTTGAGCAATGAAATCATACTTTGAGCGTGTTTCCAACATGATGAGCTAAATCCCTACATTGGGACGACGGAGGAAGACGAATTTCATACATGGGTAAAATTATTTAATTCTTTTTAAGACTTTTGCATTAATTTTAATTGAAATATGAGTTGAATTAATTGGTTGTCATTTAATTTGATGAGGTATACTTATCTCAAATGTTTTGATAATCACGCTTAGGATTTACAACCAATCTTTTGAGAATCTACCTTGGAAAAATCAGATTCCATGTCAATTTTATTTATTGAGCTTTAATTGTTCAGAATAAATAAATTGAACCCTATGTTATGAATTCAACGAAATCCTAGTCCCAGTAACTCTCTTCATCCTGTGACAATATTTTGTATATATTTTCCTTATTTTCGTTATTTAGTTTTAAAACAAATTCTCAACAAGTCTGAGTGAACGAATCATCTTACTACAACATCATTGAAAAATACGATCACATTGCTCTAACAATTTCCCACTTTGTCAATTTTAGTGACGAAACTTTTCAATATATGGATCCAAAATAAATAAACTTTTCAGCTCAAAATCCACTATGCTTGATTTCCTTGGATCTTCAATAATCGTCTTGAATTATCCGTACTTCAAGTTACTCTATGGTTTTGCATGTGTTCGTTTAGCACCTTTTATTGTTGAAGATCCGTAGTGATAATAACTTACGATAATTTTAAAAAATACTTTTGTTAGAATGAAAAATCACTCTACTCGTTGGATTCTGAATATCAAAGAAAATATTATAGAATATTTCAGTTTGGGATCTCACCTTGAGTATCAAGGAAAATACTTGAACATTAAGTAATAAGATTTTAGCACATGTACAAAATATAATATCAATATCTTTTTGAACTTTTCATAAGAACCAAAACCAATTTTCGACAGCTAACAAAACCCTAAGATTATAGACAAATCATAAAAAGCGTTAAAATGGTTAACTTTAGGGATCAGTCTTGTTATGGATCTCTGGACTGGTCTTAGTATAGATTCTTATAAGGGATCAGTCCTAGAATAAATCTCTTTATTCCTTTCAACTACGAAATAAGTTTCGCAAGTATACTCCCTTAAACTGATGTAGTTCAACATAGTTTCTAGGCATGAAATCAACCCAAAGTTCAGCACACTAACTAGTATAACGAATTAAAAATATAGTGTTATGTCGCATTTACGAAATTCAAGTCTGATATACCAAAGTTGTATGTAAAACAAGTATATACTTCCTTGACATGATCATAGTGAAATGATAAAATCTCTGATACTAGAGAGAGAAAAAAAATATTCCACATTTTATGTTTTCAAACTAAATGACTTGAAAAATGTCGATAGAAATGGAAGCAAGTCAAGTTTGTATTATTAACCTCGAACGAAGGATGATGTGTGCGTTGATGCCGATACGTCTTCAGGTTTTTCGGAGTACCACGAGCTTGTCTCAACAATACTAATGTTCCTAGTCTAACCTAACGAAGTTTTTTTTTTTTGAGTGATAACGAAGTTGATTCTAGTAATCTAATTTAGTAGCTTCGAGCTTCGGAGCTAAAATAAGACAACGTTTGGTGGGTTCAACCGAGCTATACTGTAAACATAAAAGTAGTTCATATCTTTAAGGATATAGTTGTTGGCGTTATGGGAAATTCGTACTATCTAAACAAAGGTGATGAACTATGGTCCTAGTTGATACTTTCGGGTTAGGGGTGTTAGGAAACCTATTTGCATCCAGTAAGACGCGCAAGGTTGTTCTTATCTATAAAAAAAGAGGTTGGTTGATGCTTGGAAGTTCATACAACCTATTTAGATATGATTACAAGGCAGTCAATTTCGTTGACAAGAGGTAGTTGTTGTTTATCTACCTAATATCAATACTACTTCGTGAGGGATGATTATGACCTCTACGAGGTTGTTAATAACATCATTGATCTAAATATACGTATTAATTCTTTTAAGTAGCTCATATCATTTGAAAAATACAACAGAGTGTCAGACTCGACCAGTACTGAGAGATTTCCATGATAGAATTGACATACCATTACTATGGCTACCTGCAAAATGCCACTTAGGATGATTGTTGGTTTTCGACTACCCTGACATGAGAAATTGGTCCCTACAATCGAACGATGAAAATTATTTGTCCGAGGAGAGGACACTTATTGTGAATTTGCTGGGCCATAAATGACATCCCGTTACTATAACTACCTACAGAAGACTGTCTGGGACGATGGCTGGCATCTGATTACCCTTCCATATGAGATTTTGTTCTTCACAGTAGAACTACGGAAAACCTCTGACAGAAGAGATGACCCTTATATCAATGAGGTCCCTGCTTAGTAGAATCTCAATATCAATAGTTTGTCGTTCGACAAGAGATGATTGTTACATGTTAAGGTAATTCATATGATCATTTGATTGGTATTAATAAATATCAACATTGATACAACAAACTATAAAGTAGTTTGACTGATCTGATGGCTCTCGATATAAAAGTTTTGTTTTTCTACTCATGAAGTTTGAGAGAAATCGAAAGATAGTCGCTTCTAAAGATATAGAAAATCTTCAACAAGATTGGTAATCAAATTAATAAATCAATGAATATTCGCTGTGAAAAAAAATATTTTCAATAAATTGGCAAATCATAGTTCCTCGAAAAGGCATGTCGGAAAGTCGGAGTTTGTCAAGTTGGTCGAAACCAAACCTATTGGAAATTTATATTTCTGATCCGCCACTGTGGATCTATTTAGTGAAGAATTTCTCGATAAAAATATGCAAAAAAGACAAGGGTTTTTATTGCATACCATTCATAGCATCAAGTATAAGACATAGCCCCCAATCCTATTTTGTTCGTCCTCGTTGAAAAAGTTAAAAATAAAAATAAAAAATGAAGCAGATTGAGAGCGTTTCAAAGAAGAAAAGATCGCAACAGAATAAAAATAGAAAAGTAACCGATAGATTTGGTAAAAAATAGATAATTTGTATACCTCTAATTGTTCTTTCGAATAACGACTATGAATGAATGATCCAGACCTCGCAACTCCGAAGAATCACAACTGTGGATAATATGATTATTTAGACCTCAGGATGAAGCCGACTATAAATAAAAATCACAAATGAAGAAAACAATTTCATTATTCAAAAGAGTCCCTAATTTTCGTTTATGGATCTCATTATATAGATAACTCCTCTTGAACAAACCCTAAACTTAACAAAAATATAAAAATTTTATTTCCCAAGGTATCCACTACCTTTAGGAAAATTTTCTAACTTACTAAAGGTACTATTTTGAGATCCAAAAACTCTTTTTAGATCTCATTATATAGATAACTCCTCCTAAAATTACCCTAATTGATAAATCTGAAAATTAACTATTTTCTACTATAATTATTATTAACAAAATACAAATAATAATAGGAAAACAATAGATTTAGTTTCAATAAATCTCCCTTCATCAAAAAAGCGAACTAAGAAAAATTTAGTTTCTCCTAAATTATTATTATTGTTTTGTTTTGAGATTTTTATTTGCTTGGATTGGTAAAACGTACTTTCTAAGGCTATGATAAAAATTGAAAACTTTCACTCAAATTTTGAAATATTCTGGGATACCAGAAAAGAATATTTAGAACATCTAAAAACGGGAATGTGAGAGCACGTATATCATTCTCACAAATAGATTCCCACAAATAGATTCATCTTCCTCCACTTGGAACTTTGCACCACGAACTCTCACACGGTTGATTTTGATGTTTTTCCTGGATTTTCTTTTTTTTAAGGAACATGAGAAGGTCTCCCACTTTCATATATTATATAAAAGAGTGCATACATCCATCAAAAATATCAAAGTTGAAATACACGAACAAATACAATAAAACCAAAGTATTAAGTACATGTAATTCTGTGAGGAGATCAACAATATTTGAGGGATGGTGCGAATTTTCAGATTCCACCATTTGAATTCTTCTTCTTCAAGAATGATTTCTTTTTCTTCAAGAATGATTTTGTTTTCTTCAAGAATGATTTGTTTTTTTTTATCTTCGTCAAGATTAAATGCTCCTATAACAAAGGAGTAATTTGCACAGTACTTGCAATCAAGCCCAGTAGCCATGGATCTCCATAAGAATTTGTATCTACGTCAAGAAGGTGTAGATTTCCCTCGAAAATATGATTGAAGCTATTGTAGCAATCGATAGAAACGCCCTGAAGGGTATATGAAATTGTGATTGAAATATAAACAAAGAAACCTAACATACCCTGATAATCACCCAAAATAGGGATTACAATTTGTTTAATATATAGAAATTACATACTAATTATAGGATACAGGTAGATCCGAAAATCAAATCCACAATCAAGCAAATCTAGTCGAAAAAGATAAAGAAATTGAAAGTAGAAAGTTTCAAGATATATTTTTTTTTAGAAAAAACGGCTGGGCAGAGAGGGACAAAAGATATATTTGTGTGATTAGACTTGAAATGAAACTAAAGTTGGATGCATGTAGGATAAAGCGTCATTGCCGCTCGGCTAAAGTTGTATCGCGCTGCAATAGCACTGCCGCGACCGACATACTCACTCCATTTTCCATCCGAAGTTTCATTTTCCCCACCCAATAGTGGACCCACTCAACAAGAGTCGCCGCAATTGACAAACAAAAAATCTAGATGAACCGGGGAAGTGAACTCCCTAAAAACCGCATACACACATCGATCCCTTAAATGGGACCTCCTGTTTCTCTCCATCCACGGGACCCACTTATTTGATGTGTCTGCCCGGTTTGTGCTTTGTTTTTTTCCCGGTTCGTATAGAATTACTCATTGACAAATTGGTTCAAAGTAGGTTTCACAAAAATCTGGAATCTATTTTCACTTTTTTGAAAATATTTAAAAAAAAAAATCGGTGCGCAAGTTGCAGGGGTAGTTTCCTGGAAAAAAAATTCGAAAACAAATGACACGCTTTAAGAAACTTTCCTAACTTGTTAAAACTCTTAAAATAAACTTCTAAACTATCTTAATATTACCCTTTTTTTTTGATAGTTTGGAAGAGTAGTCTTGGGCTACATCCTTAACTCCTTATAAGGAGTTATTTCTGGCAATTACGTGGTTCGAAACCCTACTTCCGCACAGTGGCGGAACTAGGAACCTAGTGAAGGGGAGGCTTGGATGTTTTTTTAGCCCTGGCTTAAGCCAAAAGTGCACATTTTCTGGGCCAAAAGGACGGGTAAGCTTTTTCTCTGGGTCAAAGGGACAATACATATTTTTATTAGAAACAGACATAACTACCCTTTCTATCACACTACTAAACATCAGACGGGGAACATTTCTTCTCGTCTTCTCCATAGCCACCATAAAAACCAGATCCAAAACTGCTCTCACCTTCTCCACTATAGACATCATCAAAATTTCTCTCGTTCTACATCAGAATTTCTTCTTCACCACCACCAGCACCACCACCAATTCCACCACACCAAAAATCCACCACAATTTCATCTTCATTAATCAACACCAAGTCAGAAGTATTTATCACCACATCTTTATTCATCGTTGTAATTGGTTTCTCCACCTTCTGCTCCCAATAGTATCATCATCTTTTTTACCACCTACACCATCAACAGTATCATCATATTTGAAACTGGAGACATCATCGTTGAAATTGGTTTCTCCGCCATCTACAAACATGAACACCAACTCCGGCATGAAGGATTTATAGCCTAATTAGGCTTTGAATCGATTAATTTCACAAAATGTTCCCTAGAAGTAGTAAGTTTTCAAACTCTAATTTAGTTCTGATTTTATTTTCAGAATTGCATGATTGATTTGTTGAATTGGTTGATTTTATTTATATTTCACTAGATGTAACTGGATTTTAGTTGGGTTGTTGTAAAAAAAATTACGTTTATGTTTTGGATGAAACTGGATTGCATCTGTTATATGAATTGTATGTTTTGGATGGAATGGTTTGCATATGGTTATATGAATTGTATTCTAAGAATAGGCATAATCAAAGTCATGCTCAACAGGTGTTTGTAAGAATGTACGAGTGATTTTCTATGGCATATAGCATCTCTACGGCTAAATTTGATAGGATGTAACTGGTTTACATCTAACTTTAACTTAAGATATAACTGGTTTACATCTAACTTTAACTTAGGATGTAACTGGTTTACATCTAATTTTAAGTTGGGATATAACTTACAAAACCTTAGTATGTTTATTGGAATTGAAATGAGAGTAATAACACAACACTAGATATAGCTAGATACGTTCTATTTTATTGCTCCAAATAGTAGTATTAACACTGGATGGAACCAGTTAGATCCTATGTTGTTGCTTGATGTACTCGAGGACATCTCGTGTCGAAATACTAGTAACATTGGATGTACTCAGTTACATCCGCCCTATTCGAATAGTAGTAGTAACACTGGATGTACCCAGTTACATCCAATCTATTCAAATAGTAGTAACACTGGATGTTACCAGTTACGTCCTGTGTCGAATATTAGTAACACTGGATGAAACTAGTTACGTCCTAGTTTAAATTGGGTTAGCTATCGCTCATTTGAAACTAGATGAAACTGGTTTCATCTTGTTTTATATTGTTGAATTTGGTTTCGTCATGTTTAGATTAGGTTGAATTTGAATTTTCAGTAATTTTAAACTAGGATAAAACTGATTGCATCATGTTTTAGATTGGGTGAATATGTCATAAATGAATGATGAATCTTTAATTATTGAATTAGGTATCACTCATTTTAAACTAGATGAAACTGGTTTCATCTTGTTTTAGATTGTTGAATTTGGTTTTGTCATGTTTAGATTGGATTGAGCTTGGTTGCAGTTCAACCGTGGATGGAGTTATGAAATGAAGTTCATAGATATGATGTTTCTCCTGTGGTTGATCTCTAATTTTACACCAAATACATGTACATTATGTCCACCAAAAGGTGAGAAGAGTTTTTTCTCGAGTTGTTGCAAAATCCTGTAGTGTATCTTGCGGTGACTGTGACTGTGGGTGCTTTAGTAAAATCTCATGCAACAAGTGTTTTTGTGCTTTCCAACATGCAAATCATGCACCGGTTTTGTTCTTGCTTCAAATGTGCCTCTTATTCTTGCTTTTAATGTCCTACCCTGAAATCTTATAGTTGTTTTAGCTGTAAAAATATATTCTATAATCCTGAAAACTTGTAGTCGTTTCCTCGTGGTGTGAACATTTTAACTGGATTGGGAATCGAAGCTGGTTCTCCTTGACATGTCGTCCACATGCGTACAAAGTTCGTTCTCGCATCGTATTTGATTGTTTATCTCAGCATCTCTGGTATTATTGATTTGATGTTGAATAATCTTATAGTTGTTTAGCATTTTAGTGCTTCCTGTCTCTTCCTTACACTATCAACTTCTTGATTTTCATGATTGATAACAGAGTTTATAGTTTCACCTTGCGCTTCACAAGTTAGCTTTTTACGCCAACCATACTGTAAGTTCTAAAATGATTCCTTTGCTTAGGCGGTTGGTTGATTGATTGCAATTGGAAATAATTCTGAGTTGTTGTAGGAATTATACATAAACATTAACTTGGTGTGTGTTTCTTTGTTTTGGAAGGTCGGTGTATTGGGTGAAGAAAAAGTTCTGTCAATAGGAAAGCAGATTAGTGCGGTAGGTGTTTGTAGCTTTGCAGTTCCACAAATCAAATCGTCACAGGACCTCCCGTATTTCTTGTAAGAAATTCTTAAAAACAAAACATCTTGTATGGTGAATGGATTAAACTAATTTTGGTTGGTGGACTTATTTATGTGCATGTTTTCTCTATGTTTCAGAACTGAGTTGACTAAGGATCATATTGTGGACCTATACGAAAAATTGTTTATTCTGGTGTGAACTTGCTCTAGGATCACAGTCAATTGTCTATGCCACCATGAGGTTAGACGCATTGATTCTTTTGTCTTAAGATGGAAACCATCATTATTCAACCTAGCTAAAACCGTTCTCGCAAGTTAACAAACTATTTTTTCTTAAGATCCTTCTTATTGTGTCTAGGGGCTGGAGAAGATGGAAATAATTGAAGCAACAATGGAGAGTTAAAGCTGCTAATGTAGCAGAAGCAATAACTGCAGTAGCAGTAACAGCACAAGCAGTACTGTAAAGTCAATTTAATCTTGGGGTGCCACGTGCATTGTCAGAATGACTATATGGAGCAAGATAGAGACAAAAACAGAAGGTCTGACGCATCAAAAATATATAATTATTTGAAAGAGTCGTGTAATTGCAGCCCCAAACTCATAGATAATTATTTGAAGAAGATAGGGACATATTTGTCTCTTCAGTTTAATAAATAAAAAATATTCTGGGTCAAATATCCATTTTGGCTAAATGAACAAGATTTTTTGTTTTTTGGCTATATGTGTGATCTAAAGCTAAGAATCTATTTCACTTAAGAAATTTCTGTTTTGGTCTTTTTGACCAATTTTGTGTAGTAAAAATAGATGGTTTTGCAATTTTGGGGGTGGCTTGAGCCAGGTAAAGCCTGCTCTTAGATCCGCCCCTACTTCCGCAGTTGGATGGAGCATTCCAACCATCATACCACTTGATGGTTGGCAATCTTACCCTAATTGATAAATCCGAAAATTAATTATTTTTCTACTATAATTATTATTAACAAAATACTATTAATAATAGAAAAATAGTGCATTTAGTTTCTATAAATCTCCCTTACTAAGAAAAACAGTGTTTCTCCTAAATTACTATTATTATAACTATTTTCTTTTGAGATTTTTGTTTGCTTGCATTGGTAAAATGTATTTTCTAAGGTTACGATGAAAATCGAAAACTTTCGGCCAAATTTTGAAGTATTTTGAAATACCAGAAAACAGTATTTAGGACATATCAAAATGGGACGGAGGAATACATATATCATTCCCACAAATAAATTCCCACAAATAGATTCATCTTCCTCCATTCGGAACTTTGCACCACGAACTCTGATTTGAATGTTTTTCCTGGAAATTGGGACAAACAATAGTTTTGTTGATTAGACATGAAACGAAGCTAAAGTTGGATGTATGTAATTTGTCAAAATTGAGTGGGTCGTCCATTGTTAGATGGCCAAGCTGAAACTCTGGATGGAATGTCGACCGCGACGGTGCTATTGCAGCGCGATACATTTTTTTTTTATTTTCAATAGCACTGTCGCGGTCGGCAATGCTCACTCCATTTTCCATCCAAAGTTTCAGCTTGGCCATCTAACAATGGACTCACTCAATTTTGACAAATTGGTTCAAAGCAATTGGTTTCACAAAAAGATGGAATCAATTTTCACTTTTTTGAAAATATTTAAAAATGAATCGGTGAAAGTTGCAAATGGAGTGAAAATTGATTTATATTTTCAAAAAAGTGATGGGGGTTCCAAGGGTAGTTTCCTGGAAATTTCGGAAACAAATGACACGCTTTAATTCAGATAGAAAAAGATTTATATTCCACACTACAGTACTCTGCTTCTTTTCTTTTCTTTTCTTTTCTTCTTTCTTCCCTCATCCCTCTCTAAAACCCTTGGATCTGACAAAACAAAATCTCAAACAGCAAAATTCTTCTGAAATTCTCTGATTTTGGAAGTGGAGATCCAAAAATGAGCACAACTATATCCGGATACATATATGCATAATTTTCTGCTTCTAACTTCATTCCAAGGTACTACAAATGATATCTTTTCCTTTTTGTTTAAGCAATTGAACTATTGAATGTGTTATTGAATTGGTGTGCTTTCTTGATCTTATAATTTGGATTAGTATATCATCGTGTGTTCTCTTTTTCAAGTGGATTTTATACTCTGTTGTTTCTATGGAATTGTATGGTCTAGTTGGATGACCTGCTTTCTGTTTGATTTCATATTGATGTGGTGAATTTATGTTTGGGTGTTTCTTGAATTTCAACCAGATCGTTGAATTTCCCCTGGATCCATGGATGCTGTGGTCAGTCCTGTGGTGAACTCCACACTAGGTTTAGGTGTGAAAAAGGTGAAGCAGGGGATTGGTGTGAGGAAGAGAATAAAAGAACTAGGAGAAGATTTAGAGTTGTTTATCCATCCCCGTGTAAGCGATGCCCACCTATCAGTGGTTGGCAGCGGGTACATGAAAGAAGATGGCTTTCAATATCTTAGGTTAGTGAAAGTTATACTGAATGAATTCGAGGACTTACTGCTAGTGTACAATAATGAGTTTCGTGATGATCCAGATGAGCTAAAGAAGGTGGATTGGGGCAAAGCACACCTTCTGTTTCGACTGTCTAGTGTCAAGCGATTCCCTCTTCGACTTAGAATTGGTAGCACGATAAATTCTATTGGTGAGAAGCTTAGAAGTTCAAGGAGCACCAAAATTCTAGTACTGCAGTTCCAAAACAAACAGAACGTGACTGCTCTAGTTCTGATGTCGATGAGTCAAAAATACTAGGGCGTGACAAGGAAAAAGCCGATCTAATGTCAATGCTGGGGTGCTCTGATGATACGCCTGCTACTACTACTCCAACAATGGCTTCAACAAGCACAAGTACTGCTGTCAAATTCGTCTTTATAACTGGTACGACAGGTTGTGGCAAAACAGCGCTTGCTCAGTTCGTTATAAAAGATAAGAAGGTGAAAGAGCATTTCAAACACAACATTTTTTGGGTATCCGTAAGTGGCCAAATTGATGATAAAGAAGCTTTCCATTGCAATAATCGAAGCAATGGGTGGAAGAGCCCCTAAATATCATGAATGGGATCCTCTGCATAGTCATCTGAGGAATTGTATCAAGGAAAAGGAAACGATGCTGCTTGTTCTGGACGGTCCATGTGGTGTTGATTATGAGACATGGGAAAGAGAACTGAAACCTTGCTTTGATGCTGCTGCGCCTTGGAGTAGAATTCTTGTTACCACCCACCTAACTAATCTTTCTACCATGATGGTTGTTTCCAGCGAACTTACACTTCCTTTAAGTGGATTAGCATATGATGCTGCTTGGTTATTGCTTCGTGATGCAGCTTTACCAGGACAGTCAGAAGAACAGGTTCGAGAGTATGAAATGATTGGTAAGGAACTGGCTCAAAGATGCGAAGGCATACCTTCTGTTATCAAAAACTTAGGACGGGTCTTGCGCAGCAAAGGAACTCCACTAGAGTGGAAGGATGTCCTTGAAAATGGTATTTGGAATCTGAATGAAGGGATTTCAAACTCCAACAATGAAGGGTTGTTACCACGACATCTCTTCGCCACCTATGATGCTTTCCTTGATCCAGCCTTGCAACAGTGCTTCAAATTCTGCGCCGGCCTACCATATGAGTACGAGATAGACAAAGGCATTCTTATAAAACTCTGGATGGCTCTAGGCTATCTGAATGGAACGCGCACTGGTCAGATGGAGAAGAAAGGTGACATGTATTTTAACTTGTTAACGACATGTTCATTTTTGTACAAATCAAACCCAGGTGGCAATGTCTACAAGTTATATGGCCATGTAGATGCTCTTGCTCGGTTTCTAGCTGGTAACGAGAGTTGCTATTACCCGGTGATTGGAACAAGTTCTTTTTCAAATGTATATAGTGGACATGACACTCGCCACTCGACAATAACCCTTAGAGATAATGATATGGATTGTGTTCCTGTCCCCTTGTCCAAAGCCGATAAGCTGCGGATGCTGAAGCTCATGACCGAATCGGCAACATTAAAGGTCCCGTCATATATATTTAGCCAGTTCCCATATCTGAGGGCACTGGATATGAGCTACACTGGCCTTACTGAGCTACCATCCGAGATAAGCAAGGTGAAACTCCTGAAGATTCTTAACTTGTCTGGTTCAAGGTTTCAAAAACTCCCTAATACAGTTTGTGATCTGAAAAGCTTGCAAACCTTAATTCTGAATGATTGTTCGGAACTTACTGAGTTGCCTCAGAAGATAGGTCAGCTCATTACGTTAAGGCATCTTGAAATTAGAGATACCCCTAAACTTAAGAAGTTTCCCAAGGGATTTGGGAAGTTAATAAACCTTAGGACGCTGTCTAAATTTGTTGTAGCTGCTCAAGGCTCAAGAAAAGGTGCGAAGATTGGAGAACTGAAAGAATTGAAGTTATTGCAAGGTCACCTCGAGATCAAGGGATTGAATAGAGTGAAAAGTGGTTCTGATGCTATGCAAGCAGCATTGGCCGATAAGGAATACCTACAGTCTCTGCGTCTTGACTTTGAGCATAATCTGTCGCAAAATCCAGAAAAAGTAAGGATCATGGAAGACGTTCTTGAAGCTCTCAGACCAAATGCAAAGGCGATTAGCAATGTAGATCTGTGTAGCTATCCAAGTGCCCGTATGCCAAGTTGGTGGACGGCACCTACAAACCAAGATTGATCTCGTGGTAAGAGAAGTACTAATTTGATCATCTAGTATATCTACTTGAATATTATTTGTATTTGGCTCCTTGTAATCATATAATTTCCCTTCACATTTGCAGGTCTCAGCGCATCCATTCTAAAAGAGGAAGGTATCTGCTGCGTCTACCTTCTTGAGCTGGCGACAATTTTCAGAGAAGTTTAATATCTGTGTGGTTTTTATAAGCAAATAAGACTTTATTTTTCTTTTGAAGGAATAGGAGCAATTAAGACTTTGTTGGTAGGTAATAAGCAACCCTGATTTTGTGAGGAGGCTTGGGAGGTTTTTTTCCGCTTTTTACTCTCAAGTTTTCTTTTCTTTCACAAGGAATAAGTAGTTTTTGTAATTCAGCACTGCACTTGTTTGTTTAGTTTCATTTGGTAGGATGTTGTTGCTCTGGATTCCAGTTACTTTTTGAGAATTCTTCCTAATTTCTATGAGTGTTTTAAATTTTATTATTTTCTTAAGCTCTTTAAGTTCCATGCTTAGGGGTAACTTATTTTTCCATAAGTATTTCTTGCTTAAATTGTTGTTAGTATCAGGTCACATTGTTTATCTTATGACAACTCATGAATGTTTTGGAAACTTTGAGGTACTCTGATCAGTGAAAAAAAAATCATGAAGGATATTCATTTTAGGTTCGTTTTGGTCTCACACCAGAATCGCATCATTGGTCCTCATAGTTCAGAACTAGCTTTCGCATTTTGAGAATATTATTACCATGATTTCATTGTTCACTGCTAGAATTTCACGGAACCAAAAAGGCAAGGTTATTTTTAATGCAAAAGATTTTTCCCCCACATGAAAAATAGAAAACGGTTAAATGGTAAAGTCTAGAACTGAAGACATTGATAAAGATTCCATGAAAAAGTCACACCGACATGATCTGGTTCAAAGGCTTCAAGCAGCAGAGCAGGGTAGGTGAAGAAATCAACACAGTCGTACAGCAACTTTAGTTCTTTACGACTTTGAGGAAAGATGATAAATAGAAACCAACAATTAATAATAACAAATTTAGAAAGAAAAACACCTCACGCAAAATAAGGGAGGGACAATGCTGGGACCAGAAGGATAATCTGAGTGTCACATGCACTTGCATTAAATTTCCATGAACATTCCAGTATGAATGATTGCCTCCTTTAACATACACATGAGGTACATTATCCATGATGTCATGCGTCCATGAAATGGAAGGTGGAACCCTAATAATCACGCGCGATAAGTTAATAATCACGGTAAATTAGTTGGTATGGAGTCGAGGCAACGTGCTGAATAATATCCGCTGAATTTATAAATTAATAAAAATTAAGATTTTCTATAGATCCTTGTGAAAGAATTTAGGCGCGACTATTACCAAAGATCAAAGACCAAAAAAAGACCAAATTTTAGTTTGGTCCGTGGGTCAATGACAGCGGTAGAAGACTAAATTTTGTGGCGGGGAACTTTATCACCTTTGGTGTGGGGCGAACATTTTATCCTCGCCCGACTAAAAAAAAAAAAAAAAAAAAAAAAAATGGGGCGGACATATAATGTCCACAGTGTGGGGATCACATATAATGTTCGCCCCACACCAGGATCACATATAATGTTCGCTTGAACAAAAAAAAAAAAAAAAAAAAAAAAAAATGGGGCGAACATTTTACCCCCGCTTGGTGTGGGCGTAAACTATATCCCCGCCGGTGTGGGCGTAAACTATATCCCCGTCTGGTTTGGGGCGAACATTATATGCACGCTCGACTATATTTGGAGTTTAGTCTTTGGTCCCCAAACCAAATATCTTCGCCACCGTTCATTTAGTCTCGGTATTTGGTCGATGGTCCGTCCCGCTACGCCGGTTCTCGAGACCAAAAAAATGGGTATAGTCGCCACCGCAGTTGCTCTTACGATATATATAAATTAATAAATTGAGGCAACGTGCAATTACATAGGATAGTTTATTAAGGTTTTACCTATTTCCCATCCACATTTTCGCTAAATCCCATCCCAACTACACAAATCAAATTTTGTGTAACTCTTTTGGGTGGGTAAACAAAACTCATAAAACAGATTCGTCCACCATCGTCTTCCTTATTCCTTCCTCTCAAATCTCAACCTAACTTCATTGTTCTTGCAGCGGGTGTAACTGTACGTCACTCATGTGCTGCCTATTTATTAATATCATCACTGCTCCTATACATATCCAATATTTTCATAGATGTATGATCAAGGGTCCGTACCCAAATTGAGAAACAGCACAAAAACTATACAGTTTGATTATTTTGTTTCTTTTTGTATTAGATTTTTCGTTTTTATATGGATATGAATGATACCAGTAATTGACCTTGAATTGATTCTCATTAATTAAGATAACATATAAATTTCATGGGTATTCTTAATTCAATTAGGTTTTCATCCGATTCAATTTCCCCAAAATATAACAATTTTTAAAATGATGATTTTTTTTTTACTTTGGTTGTCCATGTTATTAAAGAAATAAAAAATAAATAAATTTCAATACAACCTCCAAACTTAATTAAAATGGTTCCAAATCTGATTAATTTGGTGATGGTAGATTGGTAGTGGTGATAAGAGTTTAAATCAATTACCAAGATTAGAGAGTATTTTGAGTTTTGTTCACCCACCCTAGAGAGAGTTACATAAAATTTGATTTGTGTAGTTGGGATGGGATTTAGGAAAAATGGGGATAGGAAATAGGTAAAACCTTTATTAATTTAATTCACCCGATCATTACTTTCTTGACAATTTTTTAGCGTGATCTTACTGAAATAATAGAGAGAGGGAAAAAAAGAAACACAAAATTGGTCAAAAAGACCAAAATCAACAATTCCTGGGTGAAAAAGACACTTAGGTTTTGATACTGTTTAAATAGCCAAAAAGTAAAAAGATACTTGTTTAAATGGACAAAAATTTAAAAATAGGCGGATGTAACCGGTTTCATCCTGTCCATATTCAAATATTTTTTTCTTATTTTTTTACAGGATGCATCCAGTTTTCATCCTTGCTATTTTTTTAAGTATAAGCCAGGATGAATCCGATTTCATCCTTGCTATTTTTTTTTGGCTATTTCACCCGTATTTTTTTTTACTCGTCCATTTGAACCGTGTTTTAAATTTTTTTTGACAAATGACCCATTTTCTCAAAAAGAAATAACGTCACCAACTTTATATTAATCTTATTACATTATCTTGTAGAACCTTCGTATATTGATACTCCATATATTAATAACTTCGCTTATTAATAAAAATTATGGTCCCAATTTGGGCCAAGTAAGAAATAGTAATAACCTCTCCGAGTTTAATATTAATGATTTTTTCAGGTTCCGCTTTAAAGAATTTACCTCCAAATAGTTTTTTAATTAATATTATATTAAAAATATATGTCTAGTTACATTAAATTTATGAAGGATTAATTGGGGGATATAAAAAGTAATTGGGGGATATTTTACTGTTCATGCCAGCATGGAAAAACCATGCCGGTTTTGATTTTCGGTATTGAAAAACCATGCCGACATGAACAGTAAAATATCCCCAAATTAATTGTTCAAATTTATGATTAAACAAAATATTTATCTATAGTTGTTTGAGAAAAAAAAAATAATTTTTTGGATTACTAAAGCGTCTTTTAACTAAGATCTTTTCAACATACTCAGGGGCAGTCTTCATTAAACGATCCATGTGAATACGGAAATCGGGTAGGTATCCACGTGTTCACAAACAATCTCAACATGAATTGAATACACGCATTAAAGTGTGAATAAGGTATAATATGCCTAGGTAGATGATGCTTCACTGATTCCAAACCCCTCGGGTTTGTCATGATCTCCTCATCATCCAAAATGGTAGATCTAGACGTAAACACATAAATAAAGCTATACGAATGCTAAATGTAAAGGAGACGATGATTTACGTGGTTCAGCACTAAGGCCTACATCCACGGATCTGGGGATATTTACTATAAAGTAACGGTTACAAATGTAATCACAAGATCTTTGGTGTTCATCAATCCTTGTAGATTGATACTCATACTTACTTCTCACTATTCTCTCTCCTATTCCTTGGTTCTACTCTCCTATTCCTTGGTTCTACTCTCGATCCCCCTTTTCTGTGGAAGGGATGTACATATATATAGTTAAATCGAGTGGGTCCACTGATAAAGAGCTGTTGAGATCTTATCTTCTTGTGCTCTGTGCATGGTCCGCGGACTTCCCTGTCACTCCGCGGCTTCTACAATACCCAAGTTCATTACGCCGACCAACCATCGTTTTCTTCGTTGGTCATCCGACACGTGCCCTCCGAGCGAGGAAGGCCTTTAAATGCGAGTGGTTGGGGTGGTCCAGCCCGCGCTTGCGGTGTCATCCTCCTTGTCACGTCTCGTGTCGGTTGGACTATCCCCACCGTTGATTACATCTCATCTCGTGATGGGGTAGAGTAACTCTTTGGTGTGCGCGGGATTACCCGCCTTGGATGCTCCCTCATCTTCGACCGTTGGTCTTGACAGATGGCACGTCGTCTAGATACCATGGATGCCCTTACATGTCATTCCTCTTTATGACGTGGCCTCCACGTGGGTTCCGCTAGTACACGTGGCGATGGAGATAAATAAGTGTACTTACAATTTGCCCCTCTTCTTGTGATCGGGCGCTAGCCTTAGTTGGAAGAAGAATCGTGTGGTACGTTTTTATCTCTCTCCTCATAACTTCTCCTAAAAAGGTGCTACCCGCATTTATTGGCACGTTTCCCCTATCCGGCCATAACCGCCCTTTGGGTAGTGGACGGTTTCTCTTGATCTTATAAAAAGAGAAAGTGAGAGAATGTGAATTAAATTCACATTCTTCCATTGTCTTCTTCATCTTCTTAACTTCCTCGACACCATTATTGCCGCCGTTGTTGTTGCCGTCGTTATCATTGTTGTCGCCGCCTTTGTTGCCACCTTCGTTCTTCGCCGCTTTACTTTTGAGGTTCGGGTATGATTTTTACTCCGTTTACTCGCCATGCCTAACCCCGTTGAGTTTTGATCTTCTGGTGATGCGTCAATGATGAATTTGATCTTATGTATATCCTGGGATTTGAGAGTTGACGCCACTGAGCCGTGTGTTTCATCGCCCATGCTTTGATTTTATTTTTCTTCTTTTGAGTTTGAATAATAGTTTGAGAGTTTAATTAATTGTAGATGAAATCTAGGTTTTTTTACGTTTTGTTTCTTGTTCTTGAGATTTTCTTGCTTTTCGATCTTCCTTGCCTCGATTTGCACTTTTATTCGTGTTTGTGTCCGCAGATATGTCCGATCGTCCGCGGGTTCCTTACCAAACTCCTCCGTCAAGTCCTCCTGTGTCTCCTCGGAGTGATTCCAATATTAGGGGTGGAGTTTCGCCTTCACTTACCCGTGGTAATCCTCGGGATGGACGAACATCTTCGTCCCCCGGTCGAGGCCTTCTTAAAAGGGGTGATCTCGCCGAGGGGTCTAGATATGCCGTGAATCGCCCTAGAGGTGGGTCTCCTAAGAAAGCGCAGAATCCGCACACCGATCCTTTAGATGTGCAGCCTCTCCGCACCAAGCCTCCACTGTGGACTAATCCACCTGTGCCTAGTTCAAGTAAGTCAACTAAGACTCAGCCTTCGAAGAGAAAGGCTGCGAAGATAGAATCTTCGGGAGATGTAGTTCCTCCTAAGAAGAAGGCAGTGGGTTCTGCGGAAGATACTACGGGAGATGCTTTCGAGGATGACTCTGCTGTTACTTTTCGTCATTTACCTTTGGGTAATAAGAAGTTTACTTTCAGACACATTGATCTTGAGTCCTTCAAATTGAAGCACGGTCTTCAGCACTTCCAAGTGCGTTTTTATGCCCTGATAAAGATATAACTTATGAGATGGTTACCCAGTATGATGCCTTTCATTTGCTGACGACCGTGGGTGCTTTCGAGGCTGGTTTGATGTTGCCTTTGTATAAAGCCGGTGATGATTTCTACTACCGGGTCTTGTCTAGCCGCGATACTGCCAAGAAAAGTCATAATCGTGGGGTGCAACAGGTTGACAGAAACTATCTTCGCCATCTCCGAGAATGCTATCTTCGTAGCAAGGGGCAAACGATGATGACTGCTATGCCCCTAAATTAGAAAAGGAGAAAAGGTGGTATACTTGAAAATTTCAACAAATCCTTTGGAGATTACGTTAACGGGGAATACTCGTAAGCCGTGGTTTGTGAGTCTGCAGAACATTACTCCTGCTAAGGGGGAAGTTCGACTTTTGAGTGAGGTAAGTGATTCCAAGATGGCGAGGGTTCCTGGTGCTGAAGGTCTTCCTATTCCCGTTGATGAAAGAATTAAGCGTGATCATGACTATGAATGGTCTGCCACTGTTCTTAAAGTTGTTGGTCCATGGGCCTATGGTTGGGTCCTGGACCCCATGGTTGGCACCCCTTTTGTCATGGAGTCCTTATCGCGAAGCTCCTCCCGCTCGTTATGCCCATTCACGCCCTTGGCGAGATGAGTTTTGTATGTATGGATTTTCTTATAATCGCGATGTCGATGACGCGGAAGACGAAGATATCTCTGATGCTAACCTTCTTCCGCAGAATGCTAATGTTGCTAAGGTGTGTTTATTTTCTACGTATATATGCCCCTTCGTTTCCTTAAATAATGTTGATTATGCCAAGGAAAGGAGATGCCAATGGTTCTTTTATCATTATTTGTTGTAGGTGCGTAGAAATAAGAAGATCAATCCCAAGCAATCGTCGAATTCTCCCACCGAGGGTTCTACACACTTCGAGGATGTGAATAGTCCAATGGATGGTGATGAGGATGTTTCCGATGGGGAAGAGTGAATTGAGACTTCTCCCCCCGTTCAAGAAGTAGATAGTATTGCCGGTGGGAGCGTTGGTGGAGGTGATGGTGATCCGGCCACTGGTGGTGGTGGTGGTGATCCGGCCACTGGTGGTGGTGGTGATGATCAGCACTTTTTGGTGGAAGTGGTGATGATCGGTGCCACTGGTGGTGGTGGTAATGATCAGGCCACTGGTGGAGGTGGTGGTGATCAGACCACTGGCGGTGGTGCTGATCTGTCTGAGGGGGCTACTAAGTCAGGTGGGGTTGTTGTGGACAAGGGTAAGGGAATTGCTCTTGGTAGTGGTGACAAGGATGGGGATGCTTATCATGAGTTTTCCTTTGGTAAGGTTTTATCCGGGAACAATCATTTGACATGGCCACAAGTTATGGGGCTTGTCTCGGACTTCAATCTGCTTCCCACCGGTGATGACTGGAATGTTCTTAAGGATAGCTGCGGAGGTGGCCCCACACGCGGATCTGATGCTGGGGTTTTGGCGGTGCATCCCGAAGGTTGTGTTGGCACCTCCTCCACTGCTGGTGGGGCTTTGGTGCTAAGTAATACTGGTGCTTCGCTTGGTGGGAAGCCCTCGACTCTTCCTCGAGATGATTTCTCGCGGTCCTTGGTCGCGAGATGGTGATGATCTTTGTTTTGGCGTGGTCGCAAAAGAAAACTTGCTTGTCGTGCCTCATCCCCGCCCCTGTGATTGAAGGGGAAAAGAGTTCGGACTCTTTTACTCGCAGGCATATGGAGCTAACCCCTGAGGAGGTGGTAGATCGAGGGTGGGGCAAGAATCTTGTGGCCGGCGGGATTGATCTCGTGGTGGATCCTCCCCTACGGTTCTTTGGCATGATGGCCATTCTTTGATGGGTATCAAGACAGCAGTTATCCCAGCCAGTTATTGGAGGTTTGTCCCGCTCTTTCTACCCTTGAGTTTGCTTAAATGTGTTGTGAACTAATTTCCCTTTTGATTGATAGATGATGAGGAGTGAGTATTGTAACCACCATCTTTACTGGCTCTTCAAGGCTAAGTCTCTCAAGCTAGAAGGGAAGCTCGGCAGATTGTGAAGAGACGCTTACGAGCGTTGAAGTCGCGGTCTCGCTAAAGATGAGGAGATAGCAAAGTCGAAGGGTCCGCTTAAGCGTAAGGAGAAGCAGGACACGGAAGAGGCGAAGCTGCGTTCCGAGCCGGGGCCGGTTAAGGCCAAGTTAGCGGTTGCCGAGAAAAACTCTTCGTCTATTTCAGTCTGCGTCTCCTCTTCTTTGATAATTACATGTTCCTTATATGTTCGAGTTATCTTCTTCTTCCCTACCCTCCTGTACTGTCTTGATGGGTGGAGTCCCCGAGTTGTTGTGGCTTTGAATGAGAGAACTCGTCAAAAAGGTCGTATTGCCGAGTTAGTTGAAAAACTTAAGAGTGAATCAGTGAAATGGAATGCCCGCGCGGATGTTCACAACACTATGGCCGAAGAATGGCGTAAAAAAAAGCTTTGCTTGGTAGATCCGCAAAATCAAAACAACCATGACCGTCATTTATTCAACGGGCTCTTTTATGGACGCGGATAATCTTGAAAGCCCGCGGTCGATTTCCTCTTTAGAAGTTAAGCTTAATGTTATGGAAGACGAGCCGCGCAAGCGCAGTCTTCTCATCCCTCGGATGTGCGGGCTTATATGCAACGTCTTGCTAAGGAAAGAGACGACGCTAGGGCGGGTAATCCGGCGCTCTCGGAGTGCCTTATCCGCGTCTCGAGCTGATGTGGCTCGTCGGGTTGAGTGTGAGAAAACTTAGAGGTGACTATGTATCTTAACAAGGGGTTGGAATCGAAGAATGATGAGGTTAATCGATATCGTCATTCGGACTCAATGCTTCGAGATGACCTAAGCACGAGTCGTATGCTCATAATCTTCTCGCAGTAGATTATGATAGGTTATCAAATGAATATGATTATGCCGCAGAAGCAAGGGATTCAGCGGTTGAACATTGTGAAGGTAACGTTTTTGTCATCGAGTGTGCTTTGTATTCTATTTGTTATAACTCACCTGTCTTCCTCTCCCATCCACGAGCCCAAGGGACAAACTTAAAGTCATGGATGGAAAGTTTGTCGAAGCTCGAGGCTAAGGTAGTTCAATTGGAGGGCCAAGTTAATTACCATCGTGGTCTAGCTTTGTCTCTCGGAGGATGCGTTGAAGCATGCCAATCAAAGGGTAGATCGCCTTTCCACTTCCCTAAATCAGCCGAGATGAAGAGCGTAGCCATAGGCTTCGTGGCTCATAAGCAAATTGCGAAGAGATTAATAGGACTCTTGGTGAGATTGAGTTGGATCTCAAGAAGAGTCATGGGCTAACCAAGAATTATACTGGCGTCCCGTACTCCGCGCTCCCTTCAGTTCTTCTCGCCCCTCATCCGGTGGTAGTGTTCCTTCATATTCGAAGGATAAACCTCGCGGATAATGCTCCTTCTCGGTAGACCATAGCTAGTATGCTAGGGATTGATCTCGATTGCTTATCCTTTTTGGCGTTTTTGCTATTTTCCTTGCTAGGCTTGTAATCAACTCGCCGTGTACTAGATCAAACTTTAGTGTTTAAATCAATTTGAATTTTGTTGAATTTGCATCTATCGGCTTTACAAATTAAGTTAACATAATGAGTAATTCCGTAGTGTTCATAATCCAAGGATGTCAATCTTTGAATTTGAGAAAGTGTATTGTATGTGCAATTCCGTAGGTTGATATCCTCGGAATTGTCTTGTGACCTTGCACCCCGTCCGGCTAATTCCTTGGCTGAGGATTTCGAAAGGGGGAGTCCGACCGACGTTCAAGGATATATTCCATTGAGTTCGCGGCTTGTAATATTGCTCGGGTATCTCTGCTCGTGGGAAGTCGCCCCGGTCATACACTTATAGACACTTACTTGGGAGTTCCGAGAGATTGCATGTGTATGCTCCGATATATTGCATGCGTGTGCTTTGTATGGGATATTGTCCGGTATATTGCAGTGGGTATGATCCACTTTTAAAGTGACATCCCTCTTACTAAAGTATAATGCTAATTCTTAATAATAGTAATCGCACAATGATTTACGTGGTTCATCCCTAAGGCCTACGTCCACGGGGTAACGATAGTATCGATATTTTATTAAGATGTGGTATGGTTTTCAATGTACATTGTGTAAGTAGTATATACATGTGTCCCATATGGTATAGGTTTTGGGTTTTGAATAAATTGAAATGCGTGTGGGTAATGAATAGAATATGACACTTGAAAATGAAAGCTTGGATTGATTGAAAAGTTAAGGCGCATTACTCCTTTGTCAGAGATAGAAACATGTGGACTTGTAAGTCCGTTTTCTTCCGAAATGCATACGCGGGGTGGTAGGTTATGGGTAGTATGGTTTGAGATATTTGGCATTCCACGGATGCATGAGGATTTCCCCTTTCGGGGACACGCAGATAGTAAGAGCCATTTCTGCGATGTCGTATTACGTAGGGTCCTCCCCAAGTTAGTGCTAATTTTCCCCACTTCTTTTCTCGCCGGTATCGGGGAATGGTCCTTAACACATACCGCCCTTCTACAAAATTTCTAAGTTTCACTTTTTTGTTATATTCTCTGGCTAGCCTGCGTTGGTAGTTTTCCATTCTTTGCAGTGCCGCTTCTCTCCTTTCTTCGAGGTCGTCGAGCTTTTCCAACATCCTATCCGTGGTGAGGTTCTTTTCCCATGCTTCTATCTTTGTTGTTGGAAGTAGAATTTCCGTAGGGATTATCGTCGCTCCGTACGTGAGTAAAAATGGGGACTCTCCGGTAGCCGATCTTCGAGTCGTCCTATATGCCCACGTAACGTTATGTAGCTGCTCCACCACCGCCCCTTGTACTCGTCTAGTTGTTTTTTAAGGATAAGTGCCAAAGTTTTGTTTGTGGCTTCTGCTTGTCCATTTCTTTGTGGGTATATGGGGGTGGATTTGTTTTTTCGAATTTTGAGGGTGTCGAATGGCAAGTCGATATTCTTTCCTTGTAGCTATTTACCGTTGTCGGAAACTATCTCTCGTGGGGATGCCAAACCTGCAGATGATATTTTGAAAAATAAAATTAAATACGTCCAATCCCGAATTCTTGCCGTTGTCTTTGCTTCTACCCACTTGTCAAGTAATCCGTTGCCACTATTAGAAATCTTCTTTTCCCTGGCCCCGATACGAGTGGGCCTACTATGTCGATACCCCATTTCCCAAAGTGCCACGGACTATCCACGAGTTCAACTTTGTGGTGGGGCATGGATTCGTTTGCCAAATCTTTGACATTCTTCGCACCTTGCGCCATTCTAGCCGCGTCTCGGATCATGGTTGGCCGCAGTAGCCCCTGCGTCTTGGCCTTATCTCGCAAGGGACCTCATTCCACTATGATTCCCCGCGTCTTCTTTATGGATGTCTTTCAAGATGGCATGTCCCTCGGACGGACAAGCGCCGATGAAGTGGTCCGAGGAATGATTTTCTCGTATAAGGTTCCGTCTCTTAGTTCGTACATCCCTTCTCCTGGATTGTACTTTCCTAGCCTGTTTGATGTCCCTGGGAGTTTCCCTTCACAAGGAAAGAATGGATTTCGATTCTCCAATCTTCTTCCCCGACCGTAATCGTCGTCCTCATCCGCTTGTCACATGATATCATCGTTCCCGAAGTCGTCGAGTATGTGCTCTCCGATATCATCGTCGGGAGATATCTTCCACCTAGGCTTGCGTTGGTTGGCCGCGCATATCTCTTGGGACTTGACGGATGGTTCGTATACTCTTGTTATCTTGATTGCTTTGACATCCTCGTTCTTGAGCATGGATGATATATATGCCAAGGCATCCGCGTGCTCGAGCTCCTTCCTTCGCGGATGTCGGAACTTGATTTTTGGTATCCGGTAAACCAACGTTTGCACTAGAGCCATGTATGCTATAAGTGTCTCTTCATACACATTGTATTCGTAGCCTATCTGTCGTATGATTAGTTGTGAGTCACTTGTCAACCGCACTTCTTGTATCCCCATCTCAATTATGAAGCGGAGAGCATGGACCACTCCTTCGTACTCTACGATGTTATTTGTATGGCCTTCAAATTCCAATCTGAATGCGTGCACGATCCTATCCCCAGTGGGTGTGGTGATGACAATGCCTATCCCCGCGCCTCTCTATTTTTGGAGCCGTCGACAAAGACCTCCCATTGTCGTGGGTTTACCGGTTCAAGAATATTATTTGGTTCCTTTTGCTTTTCTATTTCTGGGGCGCCCGCGGCCCTCCATCCTTGTATGCGCACCTCTTCTTCGTTGTCCAAAGGTATGTCTGCTAGGAAGTCTGCTAACACTTACGATTTCTGAGAGTGTTGAAGCTCATAGTGGATGTTGAATTGGTTGAGGTATGTGCTCCATTTTGCTATGCGTCCTATCTTTCCTGCCCCTTTGATGATTTCTTCTAAGGGTGCTCGACATGGGATACGTATGTCATGCATTAAGAAGTATGTCCTCATCTTTAAGGTAGACCATACGATGGCTAAAATCAGTTGTTCGATTCTTGTGTAGTTTCTTTCCGCGGAATTCGTGGTCTTGCCGACATAGTATATTGGTTGCTCCTCCCTTGTGTGGGTCCGGACCAAGACGGCGCTTACCGCATCGTCTGTTGCCGCAATGTATAATGCCAGACTTCGTCGTGGTCCGGTTTCAAGTATAGGGATCTCCGCTAGGTACTTGTTTGATGCCTAGGAAGGCTTCTTCGCATTCTCGCAGTCCATTCAAATTTCGTCCCCTTCTTTAGTATTTTGAAAAAGAGTTTGCATCTATCCGAGGATCTCGAGATGAACCTTCCCAGAGCTGCTAGGGATCCATTGAGCTTTCGTACTTCTTTTAGGTTCTTTGGGGATGGCATGTCTACTATGGCTCGGATTTTTGCAGGATCTACTTCAATGCCCCTTTAGTCACCAGGTACCCAAGGAATTTTCCGGATGTTACTCCGAAGGTGCACTTTTCCCAAGTTTACCTTCATATTGTGTTCTCTCATAGCTTCAAAAATGTCCCTCGGTCTTGGTGATGGTTCTTTTTCAATCGTTTTTACGAGCATATCATCAACGTAGACCTCCAAGGTCCTGCCAATCCATGGCTTGAAAATAGCATCGACCATCCTTTGGTATGTTGCTCCCGCGTTCCGGAGTCCGAAAGGAATCCTCACATAGCAATAGAGGCCGTGGGGTGTGTAAAATGCCGTATGTTGTTGTTCTTCTTCTGCTAAAAATAGTTGATTGTACCCGGAGTATCCGTCCATAAATGATAGCTCTTCGTATCCTTCTACTGCGTCTATTAGTTGATCAATGCTGGGTAGTGGATAACTGTCCTTGGGGCATGCTTTGTTCAAGTTGGTGAAGTCGATGCAGATTATGACCTGATGCGTGTCGTAACCACAACAAATTAATTAATACTTTACTACCTAATTAACAAGTAATATAGGGTAGTCAAGGTCGATCCCACGAGGAGCACGAGATTCTAGTTGTAAAAATTGTCACGAAAGGGGGTGTAAAAAGCAAAATAAAAATAAACAAAGCAATTAAAATCGTAAAGTTGAAAGATGAAAACCGATAAGAGAGAGAAGATCAAGGAATCCTTCTTCGTTGCAAAACAATGATTAGAGTTATGTTCTTTTCTACTTGTTATTAGTCACAAATTATCACCAACCGTAGGTAAAGCAGCTAGCTCGATTGCTAAACCCCTAAATCCCTTGTATCACCGGACACGGAAGTTCTCGACTATCGGATTCTAATCACCAAGCCACCTAGAATTAGCTCAACCTAGATGTAACTTGGCTCATGCATTAGGTTTTGTGAATTTCTTAGGTTGATATTAGTAGTAAGACTCTTAGCTCAAGGTCTACTTGCTAACGTTGTTTCTACACACAATTGCTCCACGGAATCCCTCCGCAAGGTCTCGTGTTTGCTACTTATGTAAAGAGTCAAAGAACGATTACTTATCCCCTAACTTTCACTAGCTTTAGATTAAATTAACAAATCAATTTAGTTGGCCACCCAAACAATCTATCAATCAATCATGAATGTCTTTAAGATCACTCCTATTAGTAAAAACAAACGATAATTATGTGAAAAACTTCAAGATAGAATTTGAAAACAAAAACTCAAATCATGTTAAGAACTAGGAATTCATCCTCAATCAATAAAATTAACTACTCATGTTAAAAGAGTTCACACAAAGAATAAGAAAAGAAAAAAATTGTGTGTGTAGAGATGTGTGTAGAAGTTGTAGAAAACTTCTCTATTTATAAGCTTCAAAATTCTCCAAATCTTCCAAGGATTAGAATCCTTTTCCTTTTGCAATTCAATCTCCAAATCCAAGCTTTTCTCAACTCTTCCACCTTCTCTTTCCAAATTTGAGTCCAATTCTCCATCCAATTCCTAGCCCAAGTCTTCATACCCATGAGAGAAGTCCATAGAAAGTTCGAATTTTGCTGGCTCATAGGAAAACTGGGATTGTGGCCGGAATTCGGCCGGAAAACGTCACCGGAAAGTGTCTCAGTGGCCGGAAATTTCTCCGTCGAGAGAATATTCGACGGAATATTCCGTCGGTCCTCCGTTAGGACTAATCGGGTCAAACTAGTCAACCCGTCGTCAACCGTTATCGGGTCAATGTCTGGGTCATGAGTCACCGAGTCGAACCGAGTCGCCTAGCTAACTGGTCGACTAGTTTTGGCAAAGGCTGACTAGCCTTTGCATCATGCTCGGCCATTATGGCTCGCAACTTCAAATTGCATAACTTCCAATCTCCAACTGCAGCTGCACTATCCTTGTGCTTCATGCCTGCATCACTGCTTGCTCCATCTGACATTCATTCAATTTCAATTCCTTGCTCTCCATCCCTGCAAAACAGTTCCAAGTCCCACCAAACACTCACATTGCTGCTCATTACTTGCAACTCAACACCGACCTTGTACCATCATCTGTCACTCCCACTGAACCGCAAGCCTTGTCAATTCTATGACAATCACCACATCCTTAAGGTCGGACTCCGCACAACCCCATCTTAACCATTCCTCCCCGAACCTTCAAACTCCATCTTCAACAAAGACACACATCCAAGTCCACCTCCAGCTCAGGTTCATCCATTTAACAGCTCCTATCTCCACCTTCCATTCCTTCCTGCAATTCCAACAGCATCAACATCTCACCTGACATTCTCCAGCTTCCACCAGGCCTGCAAATGTCACAGGCAACCACTTCATATCTTGTTAACATGGCAAATTGTTATCCTGGTGCATCACCCATCTTTGCACCAACCACAGTTCCATCTCAAGCTTCTCATCTAGACTCATTAACTCTGGCCTCTACACCACCACCATGTAAACTCCATTAGTACATACTTCATTTCTCCATGAGCTCAACCATGTTTTGGCTTCCATTACCAACATTCATCAACTCAAACGCAATCCCTTAATTGCACCTGTCTCCCATTAATTGCTTTGTCTCCATTGTTTGCAAAGCCACAACACCACCATTAATTCTCCAAACCATTAATCATCTACACCCATTAATCGAATCCGAGCCACATCTAGCCATCGACTCATAATCCTCAATACCAAAGAACCACAACCCCAATCTCGTAACCAATCTCCGATTCATTCAACACTTTATCATCAAACCCATCTTCAATCGAATCTAACAGCAACAGAAATTCATCACCATCTTCTCCATCTTCACCGATCGAACAACAAAACCCATCTCAGATACCACCATCAGATCGAACCCATCTCATTTGTGTATTCACAGCTGCAAGAACCCATTCCACCAAGCTTTCAACAATCAAGACCATCAAACCCTCCTCGATTCGGTCGAAATGACTCATGAACTAACAAAGTGTTGAGTTCATCTCCTTATCACTCATTTTCTCGCATCATCTCGCATTTAGTTCTCGATCTCCTCTTTTAAATCTTGTTCTCGTGACTACACATTTCGATCACATCATCAACGCCATAATTTCTCCTTTATTTCAATTCGTAAACTCTCTCTCGATTCCCAGCTTCTACTCATCTCGATCTCATTTTCCTCCCGAGTCTCGAGTTCTCGTTTTCGGCTTTTCTAAATGATTGAGAAATCAATTTTAGGTTGATTATAATTACACGGATCCGGTCGGGTTTGGATCCGGAATGCAGTTAGACCGACCCAATTGGGTGCTACCCAAGATAACCATCCTATGTATAAGGGCTACCTAGTGTTAATAACACCTTTCTTTGCCGAGTGATAAGGGGTACCGAATGAGAGCCCCTTAACCACTACTGGGTTGAGGATAGTGTTCGCCCGTAAAATGACCTTTTGCCCTTTTGGCTCAAATTAGGTGGTTTCTTCTTCTTTTCCTCCATGCGACTCCAAAGTAGCTACAAAACTCAAAATAAGTGTAAAATACATAATTTACAAGAAAAATAGCAAAGAAAGCATAAACTACTAGATAGTAAATACGGTGTATTCTACACCTATCAAATTCCCCACACTTAGACTTTGCTAGTCCTCGAGCAAATCAAACTAAAAACTCACAACTTCAAAGCGTTCCAAGCGTCACAAGCATCCAAAAAGTTATGATGACATAGAGTTTCTCGCATGCTAGTAATAAGAAGTTAGAAATACTAAAGAACATATTCTCATTCTTAAATGTTGAGTGAGAAATAACCACACCATAATGAGAGAATGCGTGTTTGAGAAACGATCAATAAGCATTTCGCCTCGACTTCGCGCCTCACCAAATAAGATTTTATGATAATTGCACTCAAAAAGACGGCTTTTTATGGTTCTCACATGTGTGCATGTAGGAATGAAGAGAGAATTCCGCGACACGTTGAATGGTGGGAAGGATAACTTCCGAAATATTTTTAAAAACCCACATCTTTTAATATTTTGAAAAACCATTTTCGACAATCTCTAAGAAAGGAAATCAACCATTTATATTGAGGATGCGATTACTTACTTACCTTCACATCCGATCGCCAATTAAGATAACACCACTCTCACGGCATCCAATAGAAACGTCTTCCGCTCCTCGTCTTGAACTTCTTGATCTTCGTCTTTGGTTTCAACTATTGATGATAAACCCTTGAATTTCATAAATCCTTAACAATTTATAACTCTTTACCTTGAAATCCTTGTCGCTTGATATTTCCTTATATATTTTCCTTCCCCACGGCTCATTCAATAAAAATAAGAACAAATATTTCTCTTGTGTTTTTCTTTTCCTTCCTTTTTTTTTTTTTTTTTTTTTTCAATTTTTTTTTTTTTTTTTTAACAAGAGAAATTAAATACAAAATAAACCATGGCCGTGGAAGAAGTATTTTACCACTTGATTCTTCACAACTTGTATCGTCTTGAAATCATAAACTTTCAAAAATTCTCACCTTTTAATTTTCTTCGCTTTCATGAATAAATCTTCATACTTGAATATAAAATTACCTCATTGTATTGTAAGTCTTCAACATATATGTAAAAATCCGCTCTTTGTATGTTGCTTTACTTGTATTTGAAATTTGCTCTTTTTCTCATTCCGTTGCTTGTAAACCTTAAACTTTTCCAACTTTCCTTGTAGATTTTGATGTCGCTCCTTGTTGATGATGAATGTGTTTCTATGGATCCGTTGTTGTCGCGAGAGAGAATGGTGCTAACTGCAAATCGAACTACAAGAAGGAAGCTTTCATCCATGGACGTCACCCTCATGATTGACAAAATTAGCACTCAAGAGATCAAAGAGTAGTGCTTCTATTGGTGGGAGGTTGGGTAGCTCACCATTCTACCCGGAATTAACTTACGGTGACACACACTCAAAAGAAGCTCTTTAGTAGATGGAAGATTTCTGGTCGGTGCCTCACATGATATGAATACGGGTAGTCTCCACTAATGATTGATCAGCAACTCTAATAACGCACTTCTCCCCCGCACCAAATTCGCATCACCGCGCATGATTAAATCCATTATTTAACACTCAAACAAACAAGAAATCCGAATGTAGTTCTCTAACACTTCCAAGTTCAATTATGTCGGTCAAAATCTCTATGTAAACATACCTAGAAAGTATGCTAGTGACTCTAAAATCTTTAAAAGTTGGAATTTTTAAGTAAAACTCTTTTTTTTTTTTTTTTCAAAATTTTTTCATTTTTTGTAATTTTTGTTTTAAAAACATGCTTAACCACTCCCCCACACTTAAACCTTACATTGTCCTCAATGTAATTGAATCCTCCTAGTAAAGTCAAGGTGAGAAATTTTAACATGATAAGAAACAAGAAAAAGAAATAACAAAAAGCAAAAGGATAACAAATACAAAACCGATGGGTTGCCTCCCATTAAGCGCTTGTTTTAAAGTCGACGCCCGACTTAGCTCTTGTAAGATTCATTCCCATATACTAACAATCGGAAAATTTGAGGATCCACCCATAATACATTTTGCAAACAATAACTCCATACACATATTAGCACAAGAAAACAATAGTGAAATTATCGCTCGATAGAAATTTCCCCCACACTTATTCTCGTCCACACTCGGAAGTGTATAAATAACATAGAATTTGGGAACTTCCATGTATTCCTCTTGGCAAACCAGCAAAGTGTTAGCATCAAGTGTTTCCAATGGGGGATATTTAGAAACAAAATCATCCAAAAATACTTTGAAGCACATACATTCAAACCAATAAGAGGTAAAGGAGAAGAATCAATAAGCAAAGGGTTAGACAAACCTTTCAAAAATTCTTGTATTATAGAATCCTCTTCATCCTTAAAAAATTCAAGTGAATTACTTACCTCTTGTATATCGTGTTCCTCTATTAAACCTTGCAACCATTCTTCGTCGTTTTCTACCTTAACCAAAGTCTCGGCATCATTAAAATCATTCGCAAGTTCAATTGGGTCTTCCACAAAATCAATGAATGTGGTTTCATCCTCTATAATCATCTCTTCAACATTCTCATCATCGGAATCGGGCCATTCACAAAAATGAATTTCATCGGTATAGATTGTAAGATCTTCATGTGCGGGTGTTACACCGTTTACAACAATAGGTAAGTCACACCCAATCTCCTCCTTTTGAATAGGTGAAGGATCGTTATTATGATCCGGAGTTGGAATAACTTCCTCATTGTCGGAACATTCATACACTTCCGCGGACTCCCATCTTTCCTTAAGAAAGTTTTGCCAAGCAATAAATGCATCTTCCTCAAGCTCTTCCTTTTGAATAGGTGATTGATCATTATTAAGATCAAGGCTCGAGTAATCTACACTAGCGTCATCAAAAGTCTCCAAAGGTTGGTCCTTTCCAACACAATCATCTTCATTTTCGGACTCACCATAATAAGAATCTTCATCGGTTTCATAACCTTTATCCCGACGTCGTTTAAGTTCCATATGAATAGTCCTACTAATTTCTCGCGACAAGCTCTTCCGAGTCTCCATCATCTTCCAATTTGTATAATTTCGTGCAAGTTTCCCGACGTTCACACGCTTACCACCGTTAATAGAGTTTCTAGACGACATCTCCTCTTTTGGAAAAAGTGAAGGAAAAACACGATGAAGAGGAGTATATTCCAAATTCTCTGTCTGCACACTACTAGAAAACAAATTGTTAGATGCATAAATATCCTTCCATCCATGTGTTTGTCCACTTACATACCTGTCATAAGGTTGTTGATATGTATGAGAATATCCATAAGGTTCTTTAGGAAATTTATCATAGCCAAAATATTGGTTTTGATTGTATCCTAAGGATGGTTGGAGGTTGTCATAATGTTGAGGTTGAAAACCGTATTGATTGTTGTAATATGCTTGCTCTTGTCCACCGTACATGGAAAACCGATACCTGAAATAAGATTCAAAAACCAAGTTAGATACGGAATAGAATCCAACAAAGCAAGAATAAAGCAAAAAGAAAAATAAAAACAACTAAAATCATCCTTGCTATAGCGGCGCCAAAATTTGATGCGTGTCGTAACCACAACAAATTAATTAATATTTACTACCTAATTAACAAGTAATATAGGGTAGTCAAGGTCGATCCCACGAGGAGCACGAGATTCTAGTTGTAAAAATTGTCACGAAAGGGGGGTGTAAAAAGCAAAATAAAAATAAACAAAGCAATTAAAATCGAAAGTTGAAAGATGAAAACCGATAAGAGAGAGAAGATCAAGGAATCCTTCTTCGTTACGAAACAATGATTAGAGTTATGTTCTTTTCTACTTGTTATTAGTCACAAATTATCACCAACCGTAGGTAAAGCAGCTAGCTCAGTGCTAAACCCCTAAATCCCTTGTATCACCGGACACGGAAGTTCTCGACTACCGGATTCTAATCACCAAGCCACCTAGAATTAGCTCAACCTAGATGTAACTTGGCTCATGCATTAGGTTTTGTGAATTTCTTAGGTTGATATTAGTAGTTAGACTCTTAGCTCAAGGTCTACTTGCTAACGTTGTTTCTACACACAATTGCTCCACGAATCCCCTCCGCAAGGTCTCGTGTTTGCTACTTATGTAAAGAGTCAAAGAACGATTACTTATCCCCTAACTTTCACTAGCTTTAGATCGAATTAACAAATCAATTTAGTTGGCCACCCAAACAATCTATCAATCAATCATGAATGTCTTTAAGATCACTCCTATTAGTAAAAACAAGCGATAATTATGTGAAAAACTTCAAGATAAAATTTGAAAACAAAAACTCAAATCATGTTAAGAACTAGGAATTCATCCTCAATCAATAAAATTAACTACTCATGTTAAAAGAGTTCACACAAAGAATAAGAAAAGAAAAGTGTTGTGTGTGTAGAGATGTGTGTAGAAGTTGTAGAAAACTTCTCTATTTATAGGCTTCAAAATTCTCCAAATCTTCCAAGGATTAGAATCCTTTTCCTTTTGCAATTCAATCTCCAAATCCAAGCTTTTCTCAACTCTTCCACCTTCTCTTTCCAAATTTGAGTCCAATTCTCCATCCAATTCCTAGCCCAAGTCTTCATACCCATGAGAGAAGTCCATAGAAAGTTCTGGAATTTTGCTCGCCCGGAAAATCGGGATTGTGGTTTTAATTCGGCCGAAACGTCACCGCCGCCACCTGGAAATTTCTCCGTCGAGAGAATATTCGGCGAATATTCCGTCGTCCTCCGTTAGGACTAACGGTCAAACTAGTCAACCCGTCAGGTCAACCGTTTGTCAATCGGGTCAATGTCTAGGTCATGAGTCGAGTCGAACCGAGTCGCCTAGCTAACTCTACCGACTAGTTTTGGCAAAGGTGTTTGCAAGTTGCATCATGCTCACCATTATGGCTCTGCAACTTCATTGCATAACTTCCAATCTCCAAGCTGGCACTGGTGCACTATCCTTGTGCTTCATGCCCGCACTTTTCCAGCCCCTATTCTTTGCATCACCGCTTGCTCCATCTCGACATTCATTCAATTTCAATTCCTTGCTCTCCATCCTCGCAATATATAAACAGATTCCAAGTCCCACCAAACACTCACATTGTTTGCTCATTACTTGCAACTCAACACTTTGACCTTGTACCATCATCTCTGTCACTCCCACGAATCGCAAGCCTTGTCAATTCTATGACAATCACCACATCCTTAAGGTCGACCCGCACAACCCCATCTTAACCATTCCTCCCTGAACCTTCAGCTCCATCTTCAACAGCACACACATCCAAGTCCACCTCCAGCTCAGGTTCATCCATTTAACAGCTCCTATCTCCACCTTCCATTCCTTCCTGCAATTCCAACAGCATCAACATCTCACCTGACATTCTCCAGCTTCCACCAGCCTGCAAATGTCACAGGCAACCACTTCAGATCTTGTTAACATGGCAAATTGTTATCCTGGTGCATCACCCATCTTTGCACCAACCACAGTTCCATCTCAAGCTTCTCATCTAGACTCATTAACTCGCCTCTACACCACCAATTGCCACAGCCAGACTTCATTTCCTCCATGAGCTCAACCAATTTCAGTTCCATTACCTAACATTCATCAACTCAAACGCAATCCCTTAATTGCAGACTGTCTCCCATTGCGGTTGCAAAGCCACAACACCTGACTAATTCTCCAAACCATTAATCATCTACACCCATTAATCGAATCGAGCCACATCTAGCCATCGACTCATAATCCTCAATACCAAAGAACCACAACCCCAATCTCAGAACCAATCTCCGATTCATTCAACACTTTATCATCAAACCCATCTTCAATCTGAATCTAACAGCAACAGAAATTCATCACCATCTTCTCCATCTTCACCGATCGAACAACAAAACCCATCTCAGATACCACCATCAGATCGAACCCATCTCATTTGTGTATTCACAGCTGCAAGAACCCATTCCACCAAGCTTTCAACAATCAAGACCATCAAACCCTCCTCGATTCGGTCAGAATGTGACTCATGAACTAACAAAGAAGTGAGTTCATCTCCCTTATCACTCATTTTCCGCATCATCTCGATTTAGTTCTCGATCTCCTCTTTTAAATCTTGTTCTCGAAACAGACTACACATTTCGATCACATCATCACCGCCATAATTTCTCCTTTATTTCAATTCCGTAAACCTCTCCGATTCCCAAATTTTCTACTCATCTCGATCTCATTTTCCTCCTGAGTCTCTGAGTTCTCGTTTTCAGCTTTTCTAAATGATTGAGAAATCAATTTTAGGTTCAGTTATAATTACACGGATCCGGGTCGGGTTTGGATCCGGGTACGGTTAGGACCGACCCAATTGGGTGCTACCCAGCATAACCATCCTCTGTATAAGGGCTACCTAGTGTTAATAACACCCACTGCTGAGTGATAAGGGGTACCCTGAATGAGAGCCCTTTAACCACTACTGGGTTCCGGATAGTGTTCGCCCGTAAAATGACCTTTTTGCCCTTTTGGCTCAAATTAGGTGGTTTCTTCTTCTTTTCCTCCATGCGACTCCAAAGTAGCTACAAAACTCAAAATAAGTGTAAAATACATAATTTACAAGAAAAATAGCAAAGAAAGCATAAACTACTAGATAGTAAATACGGTGTATTCTACACCTATCATGACCCCTCCACTCTTCTTTGGTACTATTACCATGTTAGAGATCCAAGTAGGATATTTGACTTCTTTTATGAAACCGGCCTCCAACAGCTTTCGCAGCTCCGTTTCTACGGCTTTGTGATATTCGTAGCCACCTTTCGTATCTTTTGTCTTACAGGGGTGTGCCGTGTTTAATGCGCGACTCATGTTGTACGATTTTCGGGTCTATTCCGGCATGTCGATAGTTTCCATGCGAAGATGTCTGCGTATTCTTTTAGTAGTTTCTGTGCCGAGGCTTCGGCGTTCTTCGTCCATTAGAGTTCCTATCTTGATCTTCTTTGGATTCTCCTCCATTCCTATGTTAACTTCCTACACCGCCTCCAAAGATGTGAATGTGGGTTTTGGTTCCCCAAGGTGGGGAACTTTCTTTAATTGCTATTTGGTGGGCTCGGATTCTTTGTTCGCGAGAGCATCCTGGTTAGCAGTTGATGTTGATGCTTCCGTGTTTTCTATGGAGTTCCCCTTGGACAAGCTTTTCCCTGAGGTTCCTTCCAAGTATTCATCGATAGCTTTGTCTTTGGATGTTGCCTTGTTCCGAGCCCTGCGAGTTCTTCTTTTCTCATCTTCTTCATTGTTGAGTTGTATTTGCATTGCCTGGCATTCCTTTGCGGAAACTTGATCGCCCCTGATCTCCATTACCCTTAGAGGAGTAGGAAACCTAAGGTATTGATGGTAGGTGGATGCGACTCCCTTAAGCTTGTGGACCCATTTTCGTCCAATAATGGCATTGTAGGGTGAAGGTGTGTTCACCACACTGAAGCGAGCGTCAACTTTCATGGGACCTGCATCCACCTGCAAAATAATATCCCCGAGAGGCTTCGTAGCCGTACCATTGAACCCATAGATGGTATAGTGCGAGGTCAAGAGTTGCTCATCATTAAGCTCCATACGTTTTGAAGGTATCATAAAACAAGACATTTACGGAGCTCCCTCCATCAATGAGGATTTTCTTTATGTTGCATCCTCGCGATTGCCAAAGTGAGGATCAAAGGATCGTTGTGATCTTCCATGTCATCCTCAATGTCCTCGGCCTCGAAGGTTAGAGGTGCGTCCATCCATTCTTCGTGTTCTTCTACTTCTTTTCCGTCTAAATTGTAAAGCTCACAATAGTCTTCAAATTGCTTCCTCAATCTTTTCCCTATTTGTGCATTTAGGGTTGGTTCTTTTGCTTTCTCGAGCAGGATATAGTATTCAGTGTGCGATTACCCTCCGGCAATTGGACTGCTTTCGCGCTTGGCTCGTCTTCCGCTGACCTTCTCTACGTAATTTTTGAGATCCCCCCGCATCTATCGGCTTTTGTATCACTATCTTGAGATTTTTGCACTTCTCTGTTGGATGCCCGTAGAAGCAGTGGAAATCACAGTACTCTTTGGACTCCTCCGAGGCCGGTGGTTGCTCCCCCTTAGACCAGGGCCAGTCTAAGTTTTCGCGGTCCTTGATTTCCTTTAAGATGCGAGCGTAGCTGGTATTGAGCTTCGTGTAGACTCGGTCTTCAAATTTCCTACCACTACTTTTGTGGTCATCTTTCTGATCCTTTTCGTGTCTACTGGATCTGTTAGCTTGTTCCGCGGAGTTGGTCCGTGGAGGACGTTGAGCCTGTGCTCTTGGGTTCTCTCTTTGAATTTCTTCCAACCTCGTGTGTTTTTCGATGATTATCCTCAAATCTCCCTCTGTGGTTGGGGTGGTGCCGTGGATTTCGACAAACAATGGGCTCATCCTGTCAAGTCCCCATTTGTAACAGTTGATACTCACCACGGGGTCCACATGTCCTATGGCTTGACATATCTTGTGCCACCTATCCGTGTATTCTCGAATGGACTCCTTATATTTGATTGCAAGCGAGAAGATCTTGTCCATCCATGTGTTCACAACCTTGTTATACATGTAGGTGGCCAAGAACTTTTCAAAGGAGTCGATCATACGAATCAATGCATCCCGGCTTGAGGTTATCAAACCAAGATAACGCGAATCCTTTCAGGCTTGAAGGAAAGTATCTGCAAAGTATAGCTTCGTCATGGTCCCACCTGGCCATTACCTTGTTGTAATATCGTAGGTGGGCAGCGGGATCCGTGGATCCGTCATAACACTCAAAGGATGGGACCGGACACTTCGCTGGGATGGTAGCCGTAGCCAATGGCTGTGTGCTAGTGGGGTAGTGTTGGCCTCCTTCATAACCTGTTCTAGTCTTCCACCTCCTTGCCCGGTCTTGATTTGATTGATCTGCGCTAGCATCTCGCGCGAAGACTCTCCATTGCCAAACAGGTGTTCTTCCTGAATGGAAGACCGCGTCTTCCTTGTAGGTTGTGACGTCGTGGCCACCTCTTCATCATAGTAGTCTGAGGCGTCCGGATGGTAGTCTGGGTCAGACCTTCTATTATTCCGTGCACCTCTTTGGGGTATGCCTCTTTGATTGACTATCGCGGTATGTTTTCGAGGATCATTAGGTCTCTATTCTGCAGACCGAGTTAGCCTCGTCCCGCTTGATTCTCTAGCTCCGCGCTTTGGAGGATCTTCTCTTAATTGCCGGGTTCTCTTGGGCTAGTAACGCCAACGCGTCCGCGTATGTCCGCTGATTCCTTTTTAGCTCTTCTAGTTGCGCCAATATCTGTGCAGACTAGTTTGATTCTTGATTTGTTCCTATCTGTACCTGAGATTGTCCCTCGGGGGCCGCGGTGTTTATTTCTTCTACTAGCTGTATACCCGTCTCGATCATTCCGTAGGATCCTGCTTGCAGTTGTGCGTTTTGTTCATTAGGTCGCGGCATCCCGTAAGGAAGGTTACGGATTACCGATTCTCGCTATCGCTTCTCGAGGTTCGGTAGGCACGGTTATATTTGTCACTTTGGAGGCGACCACTTGAGAAGTTCCTTCGTTAGGTGTGCTAGACTTTTGCCGCCGCGCCTTCTTTTGCTTCTATTGCAATGATGCCCGCATCTCAAAGTAATGTGCTTTCCGCTCCATTCTCGTGTCTTGTCCCCCAGCTATGAGTCCTGCGCCCTTCTCGTTTGCTCCTTGTTACCTACCGGCGTAGTCCCTAGGCGCCTCTTTTGAAAGGTACCTTTGTCTTCCCTGTATCTTTGTTCTTTTCCATTGTAATATTCTGTAGACAGAGCATGGAGGTAAACCGAGACAAAGAGTCCACGGGTTAGCTGTTAGTTCAAACTTAATTTCATGAATTCGGTTTCTAGTGGCAAAGAATGTATTTGAGCTATTGGTTTAGTGAAAAGTATGAAAAACATAGACGGATGTGCGGAATTAATTGGTGTAAAACATAGATCCGTTAGTTAGAGGTTGCCTAACGCCCGGATCTGTTGGTGGAAAATACAATGGACATAAATATGTGCGAAAAATAGCCCAAAATACAGATCCGCTAGTTAAAGGTTGTAAAAGACCCAGATCTATTTTGGTAGAAAGTACAAAGAATACGGATATGTGCGAAGAATGAGTTTAAACATAGATCTCATCTGTGTTCTAAGTAAAATTTTTGACGTAGAGGCTATAAAGTCACAAGAAAAAATAAGCCTGTTTCTAGCGCCATATTGTGAACACGGAAATCACGTAGGACTCCACGTGTTCACAAACAATCTCAGTGTGAGCTGAATGTATGTCTTAAAGTGTGAATATAGCATAAGATACATAGACAGGTGTTGATTCATTGATTCCAAACCCCACGGGTTTATCATGATCTCGTCGACATTCAAAATAGTAAATATAAGACGTAAAGACAAAGATAAGGATATATGAATGCTAAACGTAAAGGAGGCAATGGTTTACGTGGTTCAGTACTAAGGCCTACATCCACGGATCTAGGGGTATTCAATATGAAGTAAATGGTTACAAGAATAGTCGCAAGACTGTGTTCATCAAACCCATAGGTTGATGTTCATACTTACATCTCTCTGATTTCTCTCCTATTCTCTCCTATTCTCCCGTTCTCTCACTGTGTGCCCCCCTTTTATGTCTGGAAGGGACATATATATATAGCTAATTTAGGTGGGTCCCTTGGGAAAGAGTTGTTGAAGTCTTATCTTCTTGTTTCAGACATAGTCCGCGGACTTCCTTATCATTCCGCGCCTTCTAGTGTTTCTATATTCATTACGCTCGATCGCCTCCGCTCTCTCCGTTGGCTATCCGACACGTGCCCTCCGAACAAAGACTAAATGCGAGTGGTTGGGGAGGTCTAGTCTGCGCTGGGCGGTGTCGGTCTTCCTTGTCACGCCTCGTGTCGGTTGGACCTTCCTAGCCGTTGATTATGCCTTACCTCGTGATGAGGTAAAGTGTAATAGAGTAGTTCTTGGGTGTTGCGTAGGGATATCTTCCTTTGACGCTCTTTCATCTTCGACCGTTGAGCTTGACAGATGGCACGTCTAGATCTTATGGATGCCCCTATTCTGTCATCCACTTTTATGACGTGGCCTCCACGTGGGATTTGCTAGTAAACGTGGTGAGGGAGATAAATAAGTGTACTTACATCTTTGTAGTAGGATTCCGAAATGATTTGAGACCAAAATCATCAAACAAACCTAAACTAAAGTTTCTGACTTTCTTCATGATTTTTTTTTTTTTTTTTTTTTTTTTTTTTTGACTTTCTTCATGATTTCATCACTCTTTATTCATATACAGTGTCGACTATTAAACTAATCCTAAGCCATTATTATAATATTATTAATGTGAACAAAGTATTAAATTAACATTATTATTATTAGTAGTGCACTACTAGTGCTCAAACTTTCCAAATTATTCACGAGTTGTAATAAGATAAACAATGCCACATACTACTAACAACTATTTAAGCAACAAATACTACTAATTTATGGAAAAATAAGCTAACCCAAAACATGGTTTAAAGAGCCATAAAGCAAAATGTTGGAAAATACCAATAGGTCATAGAAATAATATATTAGGATGAGTTTGGTCCAGTTGATTCAGTCAACTGTTTGTTGGTCCTTTTTGGAAAAATAAATTATTGTTTGGTCTTAAAAATTACAGTTTGGTCCTAAGGTGACGTCATGGATGATGTAATTGTCATGTGTGGTGACAGAAATATCATTTTGGGACCACATATATAGAAAAAAAATCCATGAAAATATCTTATTTTTATTTTTACTTTCTCTCCCTTCCTGTTTTTCAGATCTAGAATCTCTTTGCTCTAGAATTTTCTTTTCCCTGCTGCTGTTGAAGATGAACCTTGCTTTTCTTGATCTGCTACTGCTTGAAGATAATGAATCTTTATAAAAACGACGATGAACTTGTGAAGATGAACTCGTGATGATGTTTAAAGACGAACTCGTGATGTTGTTTTGCTGTTTGAAGATGAACTCGTGATGTTGTTTTACTGTTTGAAGATGAACTCGTGATGATGTGTTGAAGATGAACTTGTGATTGTTGTTGTTGAAGATGTGAAGACGATGATGAACGACGGAGTTTTTAGGGTTTGGTGTTGCTGCTGTCGAAGATGAAGATGAAGACGACGATATTAACGTTTGTTGTGAAGGGTGAACTAATATCAGATCTGAAAAGAATGAGCTCGTGTCTTGCTGCTCGTTTTGAAGATGAAGATGACGATCTTGTATTGCTGCTGGTGTTGAAGATCTTGATTTTTAGATCTTTGTCTTGTTGTTGCTTCTGTTGAAGACGATGAAGATGATGAAGATTTGTGTGTTTTTTCGTCGTTTTTTAGGCTTTTATATGGAGTTCATTTCTGGAATGAACTCGTGTTTTTTTGGTGATTTTCGAAAAATAAGTAGAAATTAACAGGAGTTCATTTTGAAGAATGAACTGCTACAAAAAATAAGTAGAAAATAACATGGAATGATACTTTTGTCCACTTAATATTTTTAAATAATTATGGACAAACAGTAAAGGCGTTTTCCCAAAGGACCAAACTGATGATTTGGGACCACCTAAAAAAGGACCAAACGATATGACCAAAATATCCTACTTAAGATACTACTCCCTTCGTTCCACTTTAGATGATGTTTTTGGAGTTTTCACGCAGATTAAGAAATGGAGAGAGATATGAAGATTTTCCATCTATACCCTTAAGAAAAGTCTTCAAACATTAATTATTATTAGTGCATTTAAAAATAAACTTATAATTCCAAAACAAAAAGTAAGGATGTTATTGATAGTTTTGTGGAAAAATATGAAAACTTTCAAGTATCGTGGAAAAAAAAAATAACTCTAAAACATCATCTAAAATAAAAAGGAGTACTAATTACCAACAATCACTGTCACATTATTATGAATTAATACCAACAATCACTGTCACATTATTAATGTCATGCGCCCATGGTATTAGACTTTTAAGAATATAATGCGCCCATGGTATTTTAGGCCTGTCTTTCGGAGAATGACCTATAATTAGGGTTGTCTATATTAAGAACGTTCCTTTACTTAATAAGAATAAAGATATGGTTGATTCAGGTTAATTCATCAAAAACAATTTTAATATACGGTTGATGATCAAGCAATCTTCCATGTAAGCTCAAAACAAAAAGCTAGGTCTTAATATATATCTCAATTTGGTCCGTTTAGGTGCGAGGAGCTTGAGTTCTTAATTAAGACATAGGATCCTTTAGATTCAGATCCTAATCCTTTATCCAATCTGTGTAATTAATTATTAACCATGATTTCCTTTGTGGGGTTGCTTTGCGTCATTGTTTTGTCACTGTCGTGGACGTAGTTTTTTTTTTTTTTTTAATTTTTTTAATAGGGAAATATTCAAAGATGTCCCGATTTTTATAATAAATATGTTGTCATTTTGTTCAAAAAAGTTGCTTTGAAAGAACCATGCTAAAGTTGCTTTCGGCTAACCTTTACATCTATGTAAAAATTGCGCGGAAAAGAAATAGACCTCCACTAACTCTCTAGCACTTCAAGTTATGGATTAAATACGCAAATGATATTCTGCGTCCTATATGACGCCCGACTCAGCGCCCAAGATGATGTGGCAGGCGTAGCTGTCACTAACTCACGTGAATCTGTTTTTTTTTTTTTTTTTTTTTTTAATTTTAATTCTTTCCAAAAATTCATTCTTTCCAAATTCTGAAAAATCGTGGAATTCATCTCTGTATCCCTCGATCAATTAAGAATTTAGGAACTTTAAGGTAACTAATTCAAATTCATCCCTATCAGAAATATGAAATTGATTAATCATCCCTGAAAATGCATACCCTATTGAAATTTGAGAAAACCCAAAATGAAACTCATTGACCTAAGAGTAGATGATGCAAGTGGAGGAACCGAAAGAGAAAATATTCACCAAGACTCAATTTTTTCTGAACTCGCATGAGGTGTTTTTTTTCCCTTTCAGGTTAAAAGGGTTAAATGAAAGAATCTCAAAGAGACAATAGTCAAATCATAATTCTGAAATCCTCTTAGTTACCCTTTTCTATTCTTCTCCATCTTCATGTTTCATCCTTGTTAATAACCCAAAAATAAATAGTCATGATAGAAGATAAAAATTCCAGGAAAACAGTTCTTAGATGTATACTTGGTAGAAGATAAAAATTCCAGGAAAACCATAAATCAATCCTAATTTAATTTGAAACGATTGATTTTTCTTTGAAGCAGAATTATTTTCTATATAAGAACATCGGATCATTCTTCCAAAAACAAATCAAAATTGAACAACATTCACCTTCATCTGTTCTCCGTAGTACTTCTATCTAGAAAGGTGCTGAGAGAAGAGAAGAAATAAGATGAGAAAGCATCCTTGAAGACAGATTTCACGTGATTGTTTACACGTCACCACGCCACGTCAACTTGGGCGCAGACTAGGGCGAGGACCCGGACGCAATATAGCATTCCCGTTATAAATATTCATATTTTTGGCATTTTCACCCTTTAGTCTTCAGTGACAATTAAAAAACACTAAATTAGTCTTAGCAATGCGTATATGGATAAAGGAGATGTGTAGATTAGTAAGAGAACATATCCTCAAATATTGGGTTCAAAATCCGTAGCGGTTTGATTTTATTCCTGTTAACGTCCAACATGTAAAAGATAAGTATGAAAATAAAAATGTGAACAGATCTTTCCTCCATGTATAAAGGAACATTTTAGAATCGAATTTTAATTATCTATGAGGCCAACCAAAATAAAAAATCACTCCTGTATGTGTTGGACCAAGCGAGTAACATTGTATTTTGAGATCATTGGACCGAGGGAATAATGTCGTATTTTGTGGTCATTTGCGTTTGATTGTTGAGTTGAGTTACAATTGTTCATAGTGATTATTGAGTTGGTGTAGTGTTATCGGGTGATTATTAATGGAGATGGAAAATGAAACGGCGAAGGAATTTTTATTCTTTTGGCGTATCAGTGTCGGACATATGGATGCTCAATAGTGGTTAAATCACTTCTTTTTTTTAGTCAAAAATATATTAATGATATAAAAATTTACAAAAGGGTTTATAAGAAAAGACTCAAAAGAGGTCGGAAAAACCCCAAAACTTAATAAGAAACAATATCGGGCAACTCTAGTCTGGTTTTGACCGGACTGACCAACTGATTTGACCACAGTTTGAACCACAATGACCAGCCAATGCATTTTCGGTCCCGATGCTCGGTACGGTTTTAAAATACTTTCAGTGGCAACAACATCAGCGTGGTGAACTATATTAACACACCATTTTAATGATTTTTGTTACCGTAGACTGTGGGAGGAGCCATCCCATTGCAAGGGTGCGCAGTTGCACCCCTGCAGCTGGCTCCAAAGCCCATTTTATGCCTTATAAGAATTTTTCTTTTACAAACAAGCCTATTTTTGCATTTATGCACCCCCTAAAATTCTCAGTTGCACCCGTAGTAAATTTTTGCACCCCTTCTCATGATTCCTGGCTCCGCCCCCGCGTAGACTAGTTAATTTCTATGTTAAAAAACCTCGAGAACTTGCGATCAGAACATGCATTTTTGTAATTGTGTATTTGTGTTTTCTTTCAAGAAAACCAAATTAAAACCACACATCCCATTGCAAGGGTGCGCAGATTGTTGCCCTGCATTGGCTCCAAAGCCCATTTATGCCTTATAAGAATTTTTTTTTACAAACAAGCCTATTTTTGCATTTATGCACCCCCTAAAATTCTCGATTGCACCCGTAGTAAATTTTGCACCCCTTCTCATGATTCCCGGCTCAGCCCCCGCGTAGACTAGTTAATTTCTATGTTAAAAAACCTCGAGAACTTGCGATCAGAACATGCATTTTTGTAATTGTGTATTTGTGTTTTCTTTCAAGAAAACCAAATTAAGGCCACATCACCCGTCCACTTTGGCTATCTGGAATCCGTGCAAAAATCGCAAAAAACATTAAAAATCTAATAAATTTCATAAAAAAATAAATAAAAAAAAACGCGTTTCCTACGCGGGAGGGACCCTATGTGCAATGCTCTGGTATTTTTTCTCTCCAAAGAATTGTTTTTTAAAATTAAAAAAATTAATTAAACAATTTCAGAAAAAAGAAGTATTCTAATGAATAAGATCTCTTTTTTCTCTATATCCAATAAATACTACATTGATATCTAATGAATAAGATCTCTTTCTTCTTTATATTTCCCCTACAGCATAAAAGAGTTTATAAGAAAAGAGGTCAGAAAAATCCCTAAACTTACTAATTAAATAAGAAACAAAAGGTAACTCTATTGAATTAAGGAAACATAGTCTCCCATCAGAATTCATTCCATGTCCTTCTCCTAACAAACAATGTCGGGCAACTCTAGTCTGGTTTTTGACCGGACTGACCTACTGATTTGACCACAGGTTGAACCACAATGACCAGCCAATACATTTTCTGTCCCGACGCTCGGTACGGTTTTTAAAATACTTTCAGTGGCAACAACATTAGCATGGCGAACTATATTAACACACCATTTTAATGATTTTTTTTTTTTTTTTTTTTTTTATACCGTAGACTAGTTAATTTCTTTGTTAAAAAACCTTCGGAACATGCATTTTTGTAATTGTGTATTTGTGTTTTCTTTCAAGATAACCAAATTAAGGCCACATGACATTACCCGTCCCTTTGGCTTTGGCTATCTAGAATCTGTGCAAAAATCACTTAAAAAACATTAAGATATTTTTTATACTCCCTCCGTCCAACTATTAAGTGACCTATTTGATTTTACATTTTTTCCCACTAATAAGTGACCAATATCACTAAACAAGGAGATATTTTTAAAATTATCCTTTTAGTTAATTATAAAAAATATAAGAAATATGCATAATTTGATAGGCATGTTTATATTCGTTACGTAGGTGTTTTAAAATGCTTTTTAATGGTGTGAAGTTTGCCAACATCAATGGAGTAATTTGAGAGATAAATCATTTATAAATTTCAACAATTATTATCCATAATGGTATAATTGTAAAAAATGCTTAAGAGTACCCATTTGCATTTCTTGCCTTTAGAATTGTGTAAACTTAAACTAGGTCACTTAATAGTGGGACGGAGGGAGTACGTGTTAAAGCAAACAATACGCGTTTTGCTACGCGTGAAATTAACATTTCTCCGGAAAATAGATAATATTAATCATCCCTGTGGAAAAGAAAAGAAAAAACATTCTTGCAGGTTTTTCTGGAATTGAACATTCTTGATTCTATATTTTAGGTATCACTGGATTCTGTTAGCTTTTTTAATATTTTCCGGTTTTTCTAGTTTTAGTATATCCTAAATTAATGGTTGCTGTTTTTCTAGTTTGTTTGATGTTCTTGAGATGTTAGTTTCTTCTGGTTGTCAAGTTGTCTTCTGTTTTCTATGCCAAATCAAAGTAGCAATTCATTAATGGTTGCTGAAACTGTGTGTAAATTAATTATCCACTTTTCAGTGTAGCAGATCTTTACTTATGTACTTTTTTGTTAGCAGATCCTCCCTATCCATTGCTACAATACCAAGTTCAAGAGAAAACATCCAAATCCCTGGGTACTTAGGCAACGGCGATACCAGATTTTGCACACGCATCTGATGATTTGTAAGTTGGATTTAACTTTTCTTATTAAATATGGTAGGATGAAGGTGGGATTTTGTGCTAGATTAGTTAAAAATCAGTCAGACACTTGCATTCAATGCTATATTTTTAGTTAAGATTTTCCTGTTTTTCTAGTTTGTTTAAATTTCTTGAGATGTTAGTTCATCAAATTTCTACGCTTTAATGGTTGCGGAAATTGTTTAATTAATTTTTTTAGCTGTTGCAGATCCTTACTCTTCACTTTTGTTTCTAAGAAATTGATGGTAAAATTAAAACGGCGGACTAGCTCCAATATCAAGTTCAAGAGCAAACAGAGCAATCCAAGTCCGGGGGTACGAGTCAACTTCGATTCTTAAGCACGGCGATACCGGATTTTGCACCCATCTGATGAATTGTGAGTTTGATTTAACTTTTCTCTCTCTAAATATGGTAGGACAAATGTAGGGTTTAGTGCTTGATTAATGAAATTCTCTTAAATCGTAAGATTTCTTTAATCTTTAGATGATTGTGAATAGGCGCATCAAGTAAGCATCCACGTATTCCCAAACAATCTCATCATGAATTGAATACATGCATTAAAGTGTGAATGAAATGTAATATGCATAGATAGATGATGATTCACGGATTCCTAACCCCACGGGTTTGTCATGATCTCCTCATCATCCCAAAATGATAGATCTAAAACGTAAATACATCAACAAAGCTAAACGAATGCTAGAGATAATGGAGACGATGATTTACGTGGTTCAGCACTAAGGCCTACGTCCACGGATTTGGGGAGATTCACTATAGAGTATGTGGATACAAAAGCAATCACCAGATCTTTGGTGTTCATCAACCTCATGGGTTGATACTCATTCTTACCTCCAACTATTCTCTCTCCTACTTATTGATTCTACTCCCCCCCTCTCTCAGTGGAAGGATACACATATATATAGCTAATTTAAGTGGGTCCACTGACAAAGAGCTGTGGAGATCTTATCTTCTTGTGCTCTATGCCTGGTCCGCGGACCTCTCTGTCACTCCACGGACTCTACAATACCCAGGTTCATTACGCTGATCAACCCTCGTCCTCTTCGTTGGTCATCCAACACGTGCCCTCTGAGCAGCATTAAATGTTAGTGGTTGGGGCGGTCCAGTCCGTGCCAGGTGATGTCAGTCCTCTCTTGTCACGTCCGTGTCAGTTGGACCATCCCCAGCCGTTGATTGCGTCTCATCTTGTGATGGGGTAAAGTGATCCTTTGGGGTTGTGTGGGATCATCTTCATTGGATGTCCCCTTATCTTCGACCGTTGGTCTTGACAGATGGCATGTCATCTAGACACCATGGATGCCCCTACGTGTCGATCCTCTTTATGACTTGGCCTCCACGTGGGTTCCGCTTAGTACACGTGGCGATGGAGATAAATAAGTGTACTTACAATTTGCCCCTCTTCTTCGATCAAGGCGCTAGCTTTAGTGGGAAGAAGAATCGTGTGGTACGCGTTTTTATCTCCCTCCTCATAACTTCTCCTAAAAAGGTGCTACCGCATTTATTGTGCACGTTTCCCCTACCTAGGCCATAATCGCCCATTGGGTAGTGGACGGTTTTTTCTTGTTCTTATTTAAAAGGGAAGAATGAGAGAATGTGAATTAAATTCACATTCTCTGTTTATTCTCTGCTCCATCGTCTTCTTCACCTTCTTAACTTCCTCTGACACCATTGTTACTGTTGCTGCTGCTGCTGCTACTGCTGTTGCCTTTGTCGACATCTTCGTTACTGCTGCTGTTGCTTCACTCTCTGAGGTTTAGGTACGACTTTTTACTCCGTTTACTCGCCATGCTTAACCCTGTTGAGTTTTTGATTTTCTATGATGTGTTGATGATGAATTTATCCTTATGTATGTTCTGGGATTTGAGAGTTGACGCTGCCGAGTTGTATGCTTCATCGGCCATGCTTTGATTTTATCTTTCTTTTAAGTTCAAATAATGGTATGAGAGTTTAAGTAATCGTGGGCGAAACCTAGGGTTCTCTTCACGTTTGCTGCTGTTTTTGAGATTTTCTTATTTTTCGATCTTTCTTGCCTCAGATTTGTACTTCTATTTGTGTTTATGCCCTCAGATATATCTAGACCCCTGCGGTGGATCACCCCTTTTAAGCGAAGGTTTTTGACCAAGGGACGAGGATGTTCGTCCATCCCGAGGATTATTGTGGGTAAGTGAAGGCGACGTATTCCCAAACAATCTCATCATGAATTGAATACATGCATTAAAGTGTGAATGAAATGTAATATGCATAGATAGATGATGATTCACGGATTCCTAACCCCACGGGTTTGTCATGATCTCCTCATCATCCCAAAATGATAGATCTAAAACGTAAATACATCAACAAAGCTAAACGAATGCTAGAGATAATGGAGACGATGATTTACGTGGTTCAGCACTAAGGCCTACGTCCACGGATTTGGGGAGATTCACTATAGAGTATGTGGATACAAAAGAAATCACCAGATCTTTGGTGTTCATCAACCTCATGGGTTGATACTCATTCTTACCTCTAACTATTCTCTCTCCTACTTATTGATTCTACTCCCCCCCTCTCTCAGTGGAAGGGATACACATATATATAGCTAATTTAAGTGGGTCCACTGACAAAGAGCTATGGAGATCTTATCTTCTTGTGCTCTGTGCCTGGTCCGCGGACCTCTCTGTCACTCCACGGACTCTACAATACCCAGGTTCATTACGCTGATCAACCCTCGTCCTCTTCGTTGGTCATCCAACACGTGCCCTCTGAGCAGCATTAAATGTTAGTGGTTGGGGCGGTCCAGTCCGTGCCAGGTGATGTCAGTCCTCTCTTGTCACGTCCGTGTCAGTCGGACCATCCCCAGCCGTTGATTGCGTCTCATCTTGTGATGGGGTAAAGTGATCCTTTGGGGTTGTGTGGGATCATCTTCCTTGGATGTCCCCTTATCTTCGACCGTTGGTCTTGACAGATGGCATGTCATCTAGACACCATGGATGCCCCTACGTGTCGATCCTCTTTATGACTTGGCCTCCGCGTGGGTTCTGCTAGTACACGTGGCGATGGAGATAAATAAGTGTACTTACAATGATTGTAAAGGTTTTATAGCAATGGGGAGGGACAGAAGTAGTCTGAGGTCTTACATATCATTGGATGATCTTTGTTTCTTCATTTGCCTTTCTGTTTTTTATTGGAGTGAAAAATGAAATAAATTGAAACACCGAAGATATCAATTGATACTACGTTTTTCTTTAAATATGGCAGGATGTATGTGGTTCCACCATGATTCCTAGATGGGTAAATAGTGACGAGTGAAGTGAGAGGCAGGGGAAGGTGAATTGGAGCAAGGAGACCACCAGCTTAGTTTTTTTCTTTCTTCTCTGGCTTCACCTGACTACCTGGAAAGAATGGGGATACCGATGAGCAGGTTAGCAGGAATGATTAGTAGGCGCAGAATCACATCAATTGCAGCAACAGCACAACAACAACAGCTGAGCTCTACGGACGGCAACTTGGAACTTAGAGGCCGTGGAGAGGAGATATCTGACTTAATGCGCAAATTAGGTTGTCTGTTTGGTAATATTCATGAAGAAGAAAACAATGAGAACGTGACAGCAGTTGGAACCAGCAGAGTTGCAAGTGGCAGTACTGTCCGCGTCACTTCTGTAACAGGGAAGACTGGCATTGGAAAAAGTGCACTCGTCAAGTTATTGTTACAAGACCAGAATGTGAGGAAACATTTCGATCATCATATCTACTGGGTCTCGGTGAGTGGTTCTATTGATGATAAGAAGAGGCTTGCCAATGAAATACTCAAAGCCATGGAGTTAGCAGTCCCTCCATATTATGAGTGGGACCTCTACGGAGCCATTTAAGAGGTTGTATTGAGGAAAAGAAGTTGCTACTTATTCTTGATGATGTGCGTGGTGTTGACAATGTGACATGGGATCAAGAACTGAAGCCTTGCCTTGATGCTGCTGCAACTGGAAGTAGAATTCTGGTAACTACCAAAGACAGAGAGGTTGCAGAAAAGATGGTTTCCTCCAGTGAAGATGTGATTCATTTACGCCAATTATCGCTGGAAGACTCTTGGTTATTGCTTTGTGATACTGCTCTCCAATCAAGAACAGAAGAGCAGATCAGAAACTTCGAAAGAGTTGGTAGGAAACTGGCGGAAGGATGCTTAGGCGTACCTTTTGCTATAAATACTTTGGGATGCACCTTGCGCGACAAAAGAACTATACAAGAGTGGGAGACTGAAAGTGAAAGTGGTCACTGGACTCGGAAATCTGTAGACGAAGATTTGAAACCACCACCAATTCTGCTCAACAGTAGTGACCCTTCCACCGCTGACTTGAGAGGATTCTTCAAATTCTGTGGTTTCCTACCATATGATTATGAGGTAGACAAAGTTGTTCTTATCAAATTGTGGATGACGGCTAAGCAAGGCTTTCTTGATGGAAAGGACGGTGACCAGATGGAGATGGAGATGAAAGGTGAAGAGTACTTTGATACTCTAGTGATGCTTTCTTTCTTGCAAGGTTATGAACAAGGTGGTGTTGATGATAAAAAGAAGCGTCGTTACAAGTTTTACGGTCCCCTTCATGCTCTTGCTAAATCTCAGGCCGGATGCGAGAGTTGCTGCATCGAAAATGGAACAAATTTTTGTTCTGAAGTGCTCAGATGTAGTGGAAAGACACTCCACTTAACAATAATCTTCGAAGACGACAATGTAGATTTCATTCCTCTTATCGTGTACCAAGAGAATAAGCTACAAGTGCTGAAATTCATCAAGAGTTCAAGGAGATGGAACCGGCTAATGATCCCACCAGATGTTTTCCGTCAGTTCATACGTCTAAGGGCGTTAGATATGAGCTACACTGGCCTTCATGATTTATCACCGGAGATAGACAACCTGACACAACTAAGGTATCTTAACTTGTCCGGTTCAAAGTTTCCAACACTTCCCGATACAGTTTGTAATCTGGAGTATCTGGAAAGCTTAATACTCAACGACTGTGAGGAACTTACTAGACTACCTCAGAAGATAGGGAACCTTACTAAATCGAGGCATATTGAGCTTCAAAATACTCCCAAACTTGTATACTTTCCCGAAGGCTGTGGGAGGTTAACCGATCTTAGAACATTAACTAAGTTTGTGATAGCAAGTTCATCAAGTAACGGTGCCAAGATTGAAGAACTAAAAGAGCTCAACTTACTCGAAGGGCACCTTGAGATCAGAGGATTGAAGAGAGTGAAAAGTGGGTCTGATGCTATGAAAGCCGAGTTGGTGAAAAAGACACATCTCCAGTCTCTATGTCTTGACTTTGATTGCGATCAAGAACAAACACCCGAAGCAATAAAAGTTATGGAAATTGTGCTAGAAGCCCTCGGTCCATTTCCAAAAATGCGGAAAAATGTAGAAGTCCGGAACTTTCCCGGTTCAAAGGCGTTGGTGTCAGCATGAGCTAACTAGATAGGCGGTAAGAGTACTTGTCATATGGCATCAATAAAAATTCTTCCTCTTTTTACTTTTGTGTTTCATTGGTTCCTAATGAGAATCAATTGAATTACTGTTTGCTTTGCAGCCGTATAATATTAGAAGATCAGCATCCAATAATGTAAATGGTCGAGACGAAGTGGATAGCGTTTGAGCAGCAAGAGCGTGACAGCCGTGTGTTGTTTAAGAAAGGTCCATTTCTACGGGGGATCCACTGACAAGCTTGTTTCGATACTAACTTTTCTATAAAACTCAAACAACAACAGGGGGAAACTAGTATTTTTGCCTTTATGTTCTTCATACCAACTGCGCTAATTTTTCGTATTAATATAATACTAGTAAAAAAATATATTAGCAAAACATTAATTTCAAAACGGTCGTTCTTTGGATTTCATAAAATATTTACTTAATGGTGTGGGAATAAGCTTGTGGGTGGATCCTCCTTCTTAATTAAATGTAGTTAATTTATACAGAGACTACAAAGACATTTAAATGCAAGTCCTAATAAATGTAGTTAAATATAAAGCTATTTATTTTATTATGAACTATTTTTTGGGGACCATGGTTTTTTTGTGGGGACCATGATTCTATTTTAGGCAAGACATTACAAGTAATCCTAAGTCACCCTTTATCTAAATGTTTTTCTTAATACCAAACTTACCCTCCTTTATTAAAATGTATTGCTTAATGATTAATTAGTTATTAGTTAATGAGTAGTATGATTAGTAATGATTAGTGATTAGTATGATTAGTAATAATTAGTTACTCTATTACTATAAAAAATTAGTTAATGATTAGTAATAATTAGTTAATCTATTACAAAAAAAATTAGTTAATGATTAGTATGATTATTAATACTTAGTTATTCTATTACAAAAAAAATTAGTTAATGATTAGTATGATTAGTTCCAATAAGAAGTTGGGTTACGAAAATTTTTCGATCAAACCAAGAATCCAACTTAGGCTTAGTTTGGTATTCTTTGCTGACTTTTGTAAAAGTACTTTTCTGCCGTTCTTTGTCTTTGTCTTTGTGAGAAAAAAAGCGATTAGACGTTTGGTAAAATATTAATTAAAGTTGAAGTTTGATTAAAACCAATCAAAATGTGTTTGGTAAAATTTCAGATTCAACCATTGTTGTTGTAACAAATGACAAAAATGAGACATATTACTCATCGTAGTTTTATTCAATTTTATTGGGTTTAAAAATAATTAATTTTTTTTTACTATATAATATTAATGTTCATACTAATTACCACAATCATTATGATTGTTAAGAAATTATTTTACTTAACAATTAAGTAATTATTTAATATTTATTTTTATTTTTTTTTGTTGACAAATTAAGTAATTATTCAAGCAAAAAAATGAAACTAAAATTAAGTAATTATTTTGTTTTTATTTCTACCATTGACAAATTAAATAAATGGTATATAAAATAGTCAAAAATAATAAAAAATAATAATATTTAAAGAATGCAATATAAGAAATAGTAAAAATTGATTGTATATAAATTTAAGGGTAACTTTTGTCATTTATAAAATAAAGTAGGGATAAAAAAAGATAAATCAAGCATTAAATTTATGTGGGACCACAGCTTATGCTTTTGTAGCTTTTAAAAGCTCCTCCTCCCGACTTTTAAAAATTGAGAATTTGGGAAGTGCTTTGGATAAAAGCACTTTAGTTTTTTACCAAACACCAACTTCAAAATCTATTGACATATGTAGGTTTTACGGTCCCCTTCATGCTCTTGCTAAATCTCGGTAGGATGCGAGAGTTCTTTGCATCGAAAATGGAACAAATTTTTGTTCTCAAGTGCTCGAGATGTAGTGGAAAGACACTCCACTTAACAATAATCTTCGAAGACGACAATGTAGATTTCATTCCTCTTATCGTGTACCAAGAGAATAAGCTACAAGTCTTTGAAATTCATCAAGAGTTCAAGGAGATGGAACGGCTAATGATCCCACCGGATGTTTTCCGTCAGTTCATACGTCTAAGGGCGTTAGATATGAGCTACACTTGGCCTTCATGATTTATCACCGGGAGATAGACAACCTGACACAACTAAGGTATCTTAACTTGTAGGTTCAAAGTTTCCAACACTTCCCGATACGGTTTGTAATCCGGAGTATACGGAAAGCTTAATACTCAACGACCGTGAGGAACTTACTAGACTACCTCGAAGATAGGGAACCTTACTAAATCGAGGCATATTGAGCTTCAAAATACTCCCAAACTTGTATACTTTCCCGAAGGCTGGGAGGTTAACCGATCTTAGAACATTAACTAAGTTTGTGATAGCAAGTTCATCAAGTAACGGTGCCAAGATTGAAGAACTAAAAGAGCTCAACTTACTCGAAGGGCACCTTGAGATCAGAGGATTGAAGAGAGTGAAAAGTGGGTCTGATGCTATGAAAGCCGAGTTGGTGAAAAAGACACATCTCCAGTCTCTCTGTCTTGACTTTGATTGCGATCAAGAACAAACACCGAAGCAATAAAAGTTATGGAAATTGTGCTAGAAGCCCTCGGTCCATTTCCAAAAATGCGGAAAAATGTAGAAGTCCGGAACTTTCCCGGTTCAAAGGCGTTGGTGTCAGCATGAGCTAACTAGATAGGCGGTAAGAGTACTTGTCATATGGCATCAATAAAAATTCTTCCTCTTTTTTACTTTTGTGTTTCATTGGTTCCTAATGAGAATCAATTGAATTACTGTTTGCTTTGCAGGCCGTATAATATTAGAAGATCAGCATCCAATAATGTAAATGGTCGAGACGAGTGGATAGCGTTCTTTCGCAGCAGTGATGTACCGTGTGTTGTTTAAGAAAGGTCCATTTCTATGTGGGGGATCCACTGACAAGCTTGTTTCGATACTAACTTTTCTATAAAACTCAAACAACAACAGGGGGAAACTAGTATTTTTGCCTTTATGTTCTTCATACCAACTGCGCTAATTTTTCGTATTAATATAATACTAGTAAAAAAAATATATTAGCAAAACATTAATTTCAAAACGGTCGTTCTTTGGATTTCATAAAATATTTACTTAATGGTGTCGGAATAAGCTTGTGGGTGGATCCTCCTTCTTAATTAAATGTAGTTAATTTATACAGAGACTACAAAGACATTTAAATGCAAGTCCTAATAAATGTAGTTAAATATAAAGCTATTTATTTTATTATGAACTATTTTTTGGGGACCATGGTTTTTTTGTGGGGACCATGATTTATTTTAGGCAAGACATTACAAGTAATCCTAAGTCACCCTTTATCTAAATGTTTTTCTTAATACCAAACTTACCCTCCTTTATTAAATGTATTGCTTAATGATTAATTAGTTATTAGTTAATGAGTAGTATGATTAGTAATGATTAGTGATTAGTATGATTAGTAATAATTAGTTACTCTATTACTATAAAAAATTAGTTAATGATTAGTAATAATTAGTTAATCTATTACAAAAAAAATTAGTTAATGATTAGTATGATTATTAATACTTAGTTATTCTATTACAAAAAAAATTAGTTAATGATTAGTATGATTAGTTCCAATAAGAAGTTGGGTTACGAAAATTTTTCGATCAAACCAAGAATCCAACTTAGGCTTAGTTTGGTATTGCTGCAGCTTTTGTAAAAGTACTTTTCTGCTGTGCGTTGCTGTGCTGTGCTGTGAGAAAAAAGCAGTTAGACGTTTGGTAAAATATTAATTAAAGTTGAAGCTGATTAAAAAACCAATCAAAATGTGTTTGGTAAAATTTCAGATTCAACCATTGTTGTTGTAACAAATGACAAAAACAGACATATTACTCATCGTAGTTTTATTCAATTTTATTGGGTTTAAAAATAATTAATTTTTTTACTATATAATATTAATGTTCATACTAATTACCACAATCATTATGATTGTTAAGAAATTATTTTACTTAACAATTAAGTAATTATTTAATATTTATTTTTATTTTTACTGTTGACAAATTAAGTAATTATTCAAGCAAAAAAATGAAACTAAAATTAAGTAATTATTTTGTTTTTATTTCTACTGTTGACAAATTAAATAAATGGTATATAAAATAGTTCGAAATAATAAAAAATAATAATATTTAAAGAATGCAATATAAGAAATAGTAAAAATTGACTGTATATAAATTTAAGGGTAACTTTTGTCATTTATAAAATAAAGTAGGGATAAAAAAGATAAATCAAGCATTAAATTTATGTGGGACCACAGCTTATGCTTTTGTAGCTTTTAAAAGCTCCTCCTCCCTTACTTTTTTAAAAATTGAGGAATTTGGGAAGTGCTTTGGATAAAAAGCACTTTAGTTTTTTTTTACCAAACACCAACTTCAAAATCTATTGACATATGTAGGTTTTACGGTCCCCTTCATGCTCTTGCTAAATCTCAGGCCGGATGCGAGAGTTGCTGCATCGAAAATGGAACAAATTTTTGTTCTGAAGTGCTCAGATGTAGTGGAAAGACACTCCACTTAACAATAATCTTCGAAGACGACAATGTAGATTTCATTCCTCTTATCGTGTACCAAGAGAATAAGCTACAAGTGCTGAAATTCATCAAGAGTTCAAGGAGATGGAACCGGGCTAATGATCCCACCGGATGTTTTCCGTCGGTTCATACGTCTAAGGGCGTTAGATATGAGCTACACCGGCCTTCATGATTTATCACCGGAGATAGACAACTCGACACAACTAAGGTATCTTAACTTGTCCGGTTCAAAGTTTCCAACACTTCCCGATGCGGTTTGTAATCCTGAGTATCCGGAAAGCTTAATACTCAACGACCGTGAGGAACTTACTAGACTACCTCAGAAGATAGGGAACCTTACTAAATCGAGGCATATTGAGCTTCAAAATACTCCCAAACTTGTATACTTTCCCGAAGGCTGTGGGAGGTTAACCGATCTTAGAACATTAACTAAGTTTGTGATAGCAAGTTCATCAAGTAACGGTGCCAAGATTGAAGAACTAAAAGAGCTCAACTTACTCGAAGGGCACCTTGAGATCAGAGGATTGAAAGAGAGTGAAAAGTGGGTCTGATGCTATGAAAGCCGAGTTGGTGAAAAAGACACATCTCCAGTCTCTCTGTCTTGACTTTGATTGCGATCAAGAACAAACACCCGAAGCAATAAAAGTTATGGAAATTGTGCTAGAAGCCCTCGGTCCATTTCCAAAAATGCGGAAAAATGTAGAAGTCCGGAACTTTCCCGGTTCAAAGGCGTTGGTGTCAGCATGAGCTAACTAGATAGGCGGTAAGAGTACTTGTCATATGGCATCAATAAAAATTCTTCCTCTTTTTTACTTTTGTGTTTCATTGGTTCCTAATGAGAATCAATTGAATTACTGTTTGCTTTGCAGGCCGTATAATATTAGAAGATCAGCATCCAATAATGTAAATGGTCAGAGACGAGCTGGATAGCGTTTGCTGCAGCAGCGTGACAGCCGTGTGTTGTTTAAGAAAGGTCCATTTCTACAGGGGGGATCCACTGACAAGCTTGTTTCGATACTAACTTTTCTATAAAACTCAAACAACAACAGGGGGGGAAACTAGTATTTTTGCCTTTATGTTCTTCATACCAACTGCGCTAATTTTTCGTATTAATATAATACTAGTAAAAAAAATATATTAGCAAAACATTAATTTCAAAACGGTCGTTCTTTGATTTCATAAAATATTTACTTAATGGTGTCGGAATAAGCTTGTGGGTGGATCCTCCTTCTTAATTAAATGTAGTTAATTTATACAGAGACTACAAAGACATTTAAATGCAAGTCCTAATAAATGTAGTTAAATATAAAGCTATTTATTTTATTATGAACTATTTTTGGGGACCATGGTTTTTGTGGGGACCATGATTCTATTTTAGGCAAGACATTACAAGTAATCCTAAGTCACCCTTTATCTAAATGTTTTTCTTAATACCAAACTTACCCTCCTTTATTAAATGTATTGCTTAATGATTAATTAGTTATTAGTTAATGAGTAGTATGATTAGTAATGATTAGTGATTAGTATGATTAGTAATAATTAGTTACTCTATTACTATAAAAAATTAGTTAATGATTAGTAATAATTAGTTAATCTATTACAAAAAAATTAGTTAATGATTAGTATGATTATTAATACTTAGTTATTCTATTACAAAAAAATTAGTTAATGATTAGTATGATTAGTTCCAATAAGAAGTTGGGTTATTTAAAATTTTTCGATCAAACCAAGAATCCAACTTAGGCTTAGTTTGGTATTGTCATAGCTTTTGTAAAAGTACTTTTCTCACACATGCTTTGTCTTTGTCTTTGTGAGAAAAAGCGGTTTAGACGTTTGGTAAAATATTAATTAAAGTTGAAGCCGATTAAAAAACCAATCAAAATGTGTTTGGTAAAATTTGATTCAACCATTGTTGTTGTAACAAATGACAAAAAGCATATATTACTCATCGTAGTTTTATTCAATTTTATTGGGTTTAAAAATAATTAATTTTTTTACTATATAATATTAATGTTCATACTAATTACCACAATCATTATGATTGTTAAGAAATTATTTTACTTAACAATTAAGTAATTATTTAATATTTATTTTTATTTTTTGTTGACAAATTAAGTAATTATTCAAGCAAAAAATGAAACTAAATTAAGTAATTATTTTGTTTTTATTTCTGTTGACAAATTAAATAAATGGTATATAAAATAGTTCGAAATAATAAAAAATAATAATATTTAAAGAATGCAATATAAGAAATAGTAAAAATTATTTGTATATAAATTTAAGGGTAACTTTTGTCATTTATAAAATAAAGTAGGGATAAAAAAGATAAATCAAGCATTAAATTTATGTGGGACCATGACTTATGCTTTTGTAGCTTTTAAAAGCTCCTCCTCCCCGACTTTTAAAAATTGAGGAATTTGGGAAGTGCTTTGGATAAAAAGCACTTTAGTTTTTTTTACCAAACACCAACTTCAAAATCTATTGACATATGTAGGTTTTACGGTCCCCTTCATGCTCTTGCTAAATCTCGAAGCCGGATGCGAGAGTTCTTTGCATCGAAAATGGAACAAATTTTTGTTCGAAGTGCTCGGATGTAGTGGAAAGACACTCCACTTAACAATAATCTTCGAAGACGACAATGTAGATTTCATTCCTCTTATCGTGTACCAAGAGAATAAGCTACAAGTGCCTGAAATTCATCAAGAGTTCAAGGAGATGGAACCGGCTAATGATCCCACCCAGATGTTTTCCGTCGGTTCATACGTCTAAGGGCGTTAGATATGAGCTACACTGGCCTTCATGATTTATCACCTAGGAGATAGACAACCCGACACAACTAAGGTATCTTAACTTGTCCTGGTTCAAAGTTTCCAACACTTCCCGATACAACTTTGTAATCTGGAGTATCCGGAAAGCTTAATACTCAACGACCGTGAGGAACTTACTAGACTACCTCGAGAAGATAGGGAACCTTACTAAATCGAGGCATATTGAGCTTCAAAATACTCCCAAACTTGTATACTTTCCCGAAGGTTTGTGGGAGGTTAACCGATCTTAGAACATTAACTAAGTTTGTGATAGCAAGTTCATCAAGTAACGGTGCCAAGATTGAAGAACTAAAAGAGCTCAACTTACTCGAAGGGCACCTTGAGATCAGAGGATTGAAGAGAGTGAAAAGTGGGTCTGATGCTATGAAAGCCGAGTTGGTGAAAAAGACACATCTCCAGTCTCTCTGTCTTGACTTTGATTGCGATCAAGAACAAACACCCGAAGCAATAAAAGTTATGGAAATTGTGCTAGAAGCCCTCGGTCCATTTCCAAAAATGCGGAAAAATGTAGAAGTCGGAACTTTCCGGTTCAAAGGCGTTGGTGTCAGCATGAGCTAACTAGATAGGCGGTAAGAGTACTTGTCATATGGCATCAATAAAAATTCTTCCTCTTTTTTACTTTTGTGTTTCATTGGTTCCTAATGAGAATCAATTGAATTACTGTTTGCTTTGCAGGCCGTATAATATTAGAAGATCAGCATCCAATAATGTAAATGGTCAGAGACGAGCTGGATAGCGTTTGCTGCAGCAGCGTGACAGCCGTGTGTTGTTTAAGAAAGGTCCATTTCTACAGGGGGGATCCACTGACAAGCTTGTTTCGATACTAACTTTTCTATAAAACTCAAACAACAACAGGGGGGGAAACTAGTATTTTTGCCTTTATGTTCTTCATACCAACTGCGCTAATTTTTCGTATTAATATAATACTAGTAAAAAAAATATATTAGCAAAACATTAATTTCAAAACGGTCGTTCTTTGGATTTCATAAAATATTTACTTAATGGTGTCGGAATAAGCTTGTGGGTGGATCCTCCTTCTTAATTAAATGTAGTTAATTTATACAGAGACTACAAAGACATTTAAATGCAAGTCCTAATAAATGTAGTTAAATATAAAGCTATTTATTTTATTATGAACTATTTTTTGGGACCATGGTTTTTTGTGGGGACCATGATTCTATTTTAGGCAAGACATTACAAGTAATCCTAAGTCACCCTTTATCTAAATGTTTTCTTAATACCAAACTTACCCTCCTTTATTAAATGTATTGCTTAATGATTAATTAGTTATTAGTTAATGAGTAGTATGATTAGTAATGATTAGTGATTAGTATGATTAGTAATAATTAGTTACTCTATTACTATAAAAAATTAGTTAATGATTAGTAATAATTAGTTAATCTATTACAAAAAAAATTAGTTAATGATTAGTATGATTATTAATACTTAGTTATTCTATTACAAAAAAAATTAGTTAATGATTAGTATGATTAGTTCCAATAAGAAGTTGGGTTACGAAAATTTTTCGATCAAACCAAGAATCCAACTTAGGCTTAGTTTGGTATTGTTTGCGGCTTTTGTAAAAGTACTTTTCTCATTGTGCGTTCTTTGTCTTGTCTTGTGAGAAAAAGCGGGTTAGACGTTTGGTAAAATATTAATTAAAGTTGAAGCTGATTAAAAAACCAATCAAAATGTGTTTGGTAAAATTTCAGATTCAACCATTGTTGTTGTAACAAATGACAAAAACAGACATATTACTCATCGTAGTTTTATTCAATTTTATTGGGTTTAAAAATAATTAATTTTTTTACTATATAATATTAATGTTCATACTAATTACCACAATCATTATGATTGTTAAGAAATTATTTTACTTAACAATTAAGTAATTATTTAATATTTATTTTTATTTTACTGTTGACAAATTAAGTAATTATTCAAGCAAAAAATGAAACTAAAATTAAGTAATTATTTTGTTTTTATTTCTCTTGTTGACAAATTAAATAAATGGTATATAAAATAGTTCGAAATAATAAAAAATAATAATATTTAAAGAATGCAATATAAGAAATAGTAAAAATTGACTGTATATAAATTTAAGGGTAACTTTTGTCATTTATAAAATAAAGTAGGGATAAAAAAGATAAATCAAGCATTAAATTTATGTGGGACCACGGCTTATGCTTTTGTAGCTTTTAAAAGCTCCTCCTCCCCACCTTTTAAAAATTGAGGAATTTGGGAAGTGCTTTGGATAAAAAGCACTTTAGTTTTTTTACCAAACACCAACTTCAAAATCTATTGACATATGTAGGTTTTACGGTCCCTTCATGCTCTTGCTAAATCTCGAGCCGGATGCGAGAGTTCTTTGCATCGAAAATGGAACAAATTTTTGTTCTGAAGTGCTCAGATGTAGTGGAAAGACACTCCACTTAACAATAATCTTCGAAGACGACAATGTAGATTTCATTCCTCTTATCGTGTACCAAGAGAATAAGCTACAAGTGCTGAAATTCATCAAGAGTTCAAGGAGATGGAACCGCTAATGATCCCACCAGATGTTTTCCGTCAGTTCATACGTCTAAGGGCGTTAGATATGAGCTACACTGGCCTTCATGATTTATCACCGGAGATAGACAACTTTGACACAACTAAGGTATCTTAACTTGTCCGGTTCAAAGTTTCCAACACTTCCGATACTGGTTTGTAATCTGGAGTATCTGGAAAGCTTAATACTCAACGACTGTGAGGAACTTACTAGACTACCTCGAGAAGATAGGGAACCTTACTAAATCGAGGCATATTGAGCTTCAAATACTCCCAAACTTGTATACTTTCCCGAAGGTCGTGGGAGGTTAACCGATCTTAGAACATTAACTAAGTTTGTGATAGCAAGTTCATCAAGTAACGGTGCCAAGATTGAAGAACTAAAAGAGCTCAACTTACTCGAAGGGCACCTTGAGATCAGAGGATTGAAGAGAGTGAAAAGTGGGTCCGATGCTATGAAAGCCGAGTTGGTGAAAAAGACACATCTCCATCTCTCTGTCTTGACTTTGATTGCGATCAAGAACAAACACCCGAAGCAATAAAAGTTATGGAAATTGTGCTAGAAGCCCTCGGTCCATTTCCAAAAATGCGGAAAAATGTAGAAGTCCGAACTTTCCGGTTCAAAGGCGTTAGTGTCGGCATGAGCTAACTAGATAGGCGGTAAGAGTACTTGTCATATGGCATCAATAAAAATTCTTCCTCTTTTTTACTTTTGTGTTTCATTGGTTCCTAATGAGAATCAATTGAATTCATGTTTGCATTTGTGCCGTATAATATTAGAAGATCAAAGCATCCAATAATGTAAATGGTCGAGACGATTTGGATAGCGTTTGCCGCAGTTAGCCGTGACAGCCGTGTGTTGTTTAAGAAAGGTCCATTTCTACGGGGGATCCACTGACAAGCTTGTTTCGATACTAACTTTTCTATAAAACTCAAACAACAACAGGGGGGGAAACTAGTATTTTTGCCTTTATGTTCTTCATACCAACTGCGCTAATTTTTCGTATTAATATAATACTAGTAAAAAATATATTAGCAAAACATTAATTTCAAAACGGTCGTTCTTTGGATTTCATAAAATATTTACTTAATGGTGTCGGAATAAGCTTGTGGGTGGATCCTCCTTCTTAATTAAATGTAGTTAATTTATACGAGACTACAAAGACATTTAAATGCAAGTCCTAATAAATGTAGTTAAATATAAAGCTATTTATTTTATTATGAACTATTTTTGGGGACCATGGTTTTTTCGGGGGACCATGATTCTATTTTAGGCAAGACATTACAAGTAATCCTAAGTCACCCTTTATCTAAATGTTTTTCTTAATACCAAACTTACCCTCCTTTATTAAATGTATTGCTTAATGATTAATTAGTTATTAGTTAATGAGTAGTATGATTAGTAATGATTAGTGATTAGTATGATTAGTAATAATTAGTTACTCTATTACTATAAAAAATTAGTTAATGATTAGTAATAATTAGTTAATCTATTACAAAAAAATTAGTTAATGATTAGTATGATTATTAATACTTAGTTATTCTATTACAAAAAAATTAGTTAATGATTAGTATGATTAGTTCCAATAAGAAGTTGGGTTACGAAAATTTTTCGATCAAACCAAGAATCCAACTTAGGCTTAGTTTGGTATTGCTGCAGCTTTTGTAAAAGTACTTTTAGCGTATTGCGTTCTTTGTCTTTGTCTTTGTGAGAAAAAAGCAGTTAGACGTTTGGTAAAATATTAATTAAAGTTGAAGCTGATTAAAAAACCAATCAAAATGTGTTTGGTAAAATTTCAGATTCAACCATTGTTGTTGTAACAAATGACAAAAACAGACATATTACTCATCGTAGTTTTATTCAATTTTATTGGGTTTAAAAATAATTAATTTTTTTACTATATAATATTAATGTTCATACTAATTACCACAATCATTATGATTGTTAAGAAATTATTTTACTTAACAATTAAGTAATTATTTAATATTTATTTTTATTTTTACTGTTGACAAATTAAGTAATTATTCAAGCAAAAAAATGAAACTAAAATTAAGTAATTATTTTGTTTTTATTTCTACTGTTGACAAATTAAATAAATGGTATATAAAATAGTTCGAAATAATAAAAAATAATAATATTTAAAGAATGCAATATAAGAAATAGTAAAAATTGACTGTATATAAATTTAAGGGTAACTTTTTGTCATTTATAAAATAAAGTAGGGATAAAAAGATAAATCAAGCATTAAATTTATGTGGGACCACAGACTTATGCTTTTTGTAGCTTTTAAAAGCTCCTCCTCCCCAGAACTTTTAAAAATTGAGGAATTTGGGAAGTGCTTTGGATAAAAAGCACTTTAGTTTTTACCAAACACCAACTTCAAAATCTATTGACATATGTAGGTTTTACGGTCCCCTTCATGCTCTTGCTAAATCTCCAGGCCGGATGCGAGAGTTGCTGCATCGAAAATGGAACAAATTTTTGTTCTGAAGTGCTCAGATGTAGTGGAAAGACACTCCACTTAACAATAATCTTCGAAGACGACAATATAGATTTCATTCTCTTATCGTGTACCAAGAGAATAAGCTACAAGTGCTGAAATTCATCAAGAGTTCAAGGAGATGGAACCGGCTAATGATCCCACCAGATGTTTTCCGTCGGTTCATACGTCTAAGGGCGTTAGATATGAGCTAATCGGCCTTCATGATTTATCACTTAGGAGATAGACAACCCGACACAACTAAGGTATCTTAACTTGTCCGGTTCAAAGTTTCCAACACTTCCGATACGAGTTTGTAATCCGAGAGTGTCTGGAAAGCTTAATACTCAACGACTGTGAGGAACTTACTAGACTACCTCAGAAGATAGGAACCTTACTAAATCGAGGCATATTGAGCTTCAAAATACTCCCAAACTTGTATACTTTCCCGAAGGCTGTGGGAGGTTAACCGATCTTAGAACATTAACTAAGTTTGTGATAGCAAGTTCATCAAGTAACGGTGCCAAGATTGAAGAACTAAAAGAGCTCAACTTACTCGAAGGGCACCTTGAGATCAGAGGATTGAAGAGAGTGAAAAGTGGGTCTGATGCTATGAAAGCCGAGTTGGTGAAAAGACACATCTCCAGTCTCTGTCTTGACTTTGATTGCGATCAAGAACAAACACCGAAGCAATAAAAGTTATGGAAATTGTGCTAGAAGCCCTCGGTCCATTTCCAAAAATGCGGAAAAATGTAGAAGTCGGGAACTTTCCGGTTCAAAGGCGTTGGTGTCAGCATGAGCTAACTAGATAGGCGGTAAGAGTACTTGTCATATGGCATCAATAAAAATTCTTCCTCTTTTTTACTTTTGTGTTTCATTGGTTCCTAATGAGAATCAATTGAATTACTGTTTGCTTTTGCAGGTAGTATAATATTAGAAGATCGGCATCCAATAATGTAAATGGTCAGAGACGAGCTGGATAGCGTTTGCTGCAGCAGCGTGACAGCCGTGTGTTGTTTAAGAAAGGTCCATTTCTACAGGGGGATCCACTGACAAGCTTGTTTCGATACTAACTTTTCTATAAAACTCAAACAACAACAGGGGGGGAAACTAGTATTTTTGCCTTTATGTTCTTCATACCAACTGCGCTAATTTTTCGTATTAATATAATACTAGTAAAAAAAATATATTAGCAAAACATTAATTTCAAAACGGTCGTTCTTTGGATTTCATAAAATATTTACTTAATGGTGTCGGAATAAGCTTGTGGGTGGATCCTCCTTCTTAATTAAATGTAGTTAATTTATACAGAGACTACAAAGACATTTAAATGCAAGTCCTAATAAATGTAATTAAATATAAAGCTATTTATTTTATTATGAACTATTTTTTGGGGACCATGGTTTGTTTGTGGGGACCATGATTCTATTTTAGGCAAGACATTACAAGTAATCCTAAGTCACCCTTTATCTAAATGTTTTTCTTAATACCAAACTTACCCTCCTTTATTAAATGTATTGCTTTAATGATTAATTAGTTATTAGTTAATGAGTAGTATGATTAGTAATGATTAGTGATTAGTATGATTAGTAATAATTAGTTACTCTATTACTATAAAAAATTAGTTAATGATTAGTAATAATTAGTTAATCTATTACAAAAAAAATTAGTTAATGATTAGTATGATTATTAATACTTAGTTATTCTATTACAAAAAAATTAGTTAATGATTAGTATGATTAGTTCCAATAAGAAGTTGGAGTTCTGAAAATTTTCGATCAAACCAAGAATCCAACTTAGGCTTAGTTTGGTATTCTTTGCTGACTTTTGTAAAAAGTACTTTTAAATGATGCGTTCTTTGTCTTTGTCTTTGTGAGAAAAAAGCGAGTTAGACGTTTGGTAAAATATTAATTAAAGTTGAAGTGATTAAAAAACCAATCAAAATGTGTTTGGTAAAATTTCGAGATTCAACCATTGTTGTTGTAACAAATGACAAAAACAGGACATATTACTCATCGTAGTTTTATTCAATTTTATTGGGTTTAAAAATAATTAATTTTTTTACTATATAATATTAATGTTCATACTAATTACCACAATCATTATGATTGTTAAGAAATTATTTTACTTAACAATTAAGTAATTATTTAATATTTATTTTTATTTTTTTTGTTGACAAATTAAGTAATTATTCAAGCAAAAAAATGAAACTAAAATTAAGTAATTATTTTGTTTTTATTTCTCTTGTTGACAAATTAAATAAATGGTATATAAAATAGTTCGAAATAATAAAAAATAATAATATTTAAATAAAGAATGCAATATAAGAAATAGTAAAAATTGATTGTATATAAATTTAAAGGTAACTTTTGTCATTTATAAAATAAAGTAGGGATAAAAAAGATAAATCAAGCATTAAATTTATGTGGGACCCAAAGCTTATGCTTTTGTAGCTTTTAAAAGCTCCTCCTCCCAGAACTTTTTTAAAAATTGAGGAATTTGGGAAATCTTTGGATAAAAGCACTTTAGTTTTTTTTTTTTTACCAAACACCAACTTCAAAATCTATTGACATATGTAGGTTTTAAAAGTGCTTTTGAAAAAAAAATAAGCATTACCAAACTAAGCCTTAATGATCCTTTAAGTTCGGTTTCTCAAATTTATTACCAAGAATCGAACTTAATGATTAGTAATGATTAGTTATCAGTAAGAAGTTCGGTTCGGTTTCCCAAATTTATTACCAACAACCGAACTTAATGATTAGTAATGATTAGTTACGAGTAAGAAGTTCGGTTACAAAAAATTGAAAATTTTTCCTTGCGATCAAACCGAACTAAATAGTTTGGTTACAAAAAATATTTAAGACTTTTTATGATCAAACCGAGCTTAACGGTTTCCCAAATTTATTACCAAGAACCGAACTTAATGATTAGTAATGATTAGTTACCAGTAAGAAGTTCGGTTACAAAAAATTGAAATTCTTTTTTGCGATCAAACCGAACTAAATAGTTCGGTTACAAAAAAAATTTAAGACTTTTTACGCAAACCGAACTTAAAGTTCGGTTTCCCAAATTTATTACCAAGAACCGAACTTAATGATTAGTAATGATTAGTTACCAGTAAGAAGTTCGGTTACAAAATATTGAAAAATTTCTTTGCGATCAAACCGAACTAAATAGTTCGGTTACAAAAAAAATTTAAGACTTTTTACGATCAAACCAAACTTAAAGTTCGGTTTCCAAATTTATTACCAGGAACCGAACTTAATGATTAGTAATGATTAGTTACCAGTAAGAAGTTCGGTTACAAAATAGTGAAAAATTTCCTTTCCGACCAAACCGAACTATATAGTTCGGTTACAAAAAAAATCAAAACTTTTTACGATCAAGTTCGGTTTCTCAAATTTATTACCAACAACCGAACTTAATGATTAGTAATGATTAATAATGATTAGTTACTAATAAGAACTTTCCCAAATTTATGACCAACTTAATGATTAGTAATGATTAGTATGATTAGTAATGATTAGTTACCAAAAATTGAAATTTTTCTCTCGGTGGTAGTCGGAGGTGGTGGTGGCAATGTTCTGAAAACCAGCCCGGACATTGAACCGGAAAAGTTACCGGGTCAAGGGTCATTGGTTTAAACAGTGGTTCAACTCGGGTTTACTGGGTCACTGTGTCAGTATTCCATCATCTGTATCAGTATATTAACCAGCGATATGTGTAGTCAAAATCGAGAGAGACAAGCCAAATTAACAGTACCAAAAGTGAAAGTAAACGATCCAATTGAATTAAACAGAACAAAAGTAAGCATCGGAGATCAAAGATCGATGAAATGTTGCAGTAAACGACTAATGCAGTGAGTAGCATGAAGTAACTTGAATTTCAATGGCATTAAAGTTCTTCTTCCGAAAAGAAAAAATAAGCTGACTAATCAAACTAGACAAGAATCAGATTGTATACTTTATGGAATGTGTTCTATTATGTTCTACTGTTTCTAGGAGTGGATTAGGGCGATTAAGATTCATAAGAAATTAAAACAAAATTAAGGTAACAACAAGTAAATTAAAATCAGAGATGTAAACGGTGGGATGATTTGTTTTGTTTTTCTCTTTTATTAGGTCTACCATGATGAATCAGATGCTTAAGACGTAACAAAAAATGATTCTTGGAAAAAAAAATACTAATGATATCTTAGTATCGAAAACTTTAACATAGAGAATTGGAAGCTCGAAAGAAAACTCTTCGATTTTCTTTTGAGATTTGAGAAGAAGACCGAGAAAAATCAAGCAGTAACTAAACTGGGTCAAACCAGTTTAAACGGAATGGGTCGATGGTTTACCGGTTGGATCGCCCGGGTCAACTGGTTTTCAAAAACTAAAGCGGTTTTCTAATACTTCTTGGGTCACTATAGAACCGGACCGGAAAAGTGGCGGGTCACTTGGGTTCACGGTGACCGTACTGGGTCTGGTCCGGTTTTTAACACCGGTGGTGGTGGTTTATATATATATATATATATATATATATATACATATATATATATATATGTGGTTATTAGTTAGTTTTAAATTAAATTAGGTTAGTTTCATTTCCACACTTTAGGACACCCTTATAACTATAGGGAAGGTGGCCTAATAAGACCATGGTCCCCCAAAAAAACCATGGTCCCTTAAAATGGTTCTTTATTATGCTTCAAAAAAAAAAAAAAAAAAAAAAGCCCAAAGATTAAAATAAAGCCCAAAGATTAAAAAGACTTAAACCAAAGAGGTTACACATAACCGATCTCGCATCCGAAGCCCACCATCCATCCCAACATTAAAATCTTCACTTAAGTCTCCAGATCCAAGTAGTTTCACACACCAATCATCCTTGACCGAGCTCGAACAATACGGCTAATAAGTGCGGGTTGTACCACAAGATTTCCCAAAAATGCTTGAGAAGTAGAAAAATTCTTAACGTCGAAGAAAAACTCAACAGATTGTCTCTAACATCTTCCACTCTTCCGCCATCATGAAAGCTAACAAACCCCTTGGTTTTCGACTCAAGGCATCGGCTACAACATTCGCCTTACCGGGGTGATATCGTAAGCCGAAAGTATAATCATTGATGAGCTCCATCCATTGGCATTTGTCTCATATTCAAATCCTTCCGGGGAAAATAGATACTTGAGACTCTTATGATCAGTGAAAATCTCAAATCTCTCGCCATACAAGTAATGACGCCACAACTTCGAGCAAAACTATCATTTTTGCCAACTCCAAGTCATGGGTTGGATAATTCTTCTCATGAACATGCAATTGCCTAGATGCATAAGCAATAACCTTACCTTCCCGCATCAAAACACATCCCAATCCTAGAAGTGAGGCATCTTGTGTAAACCACTAGATCCTTTCCTTCTTCGGTAAGGTCAAAAATCAGTCTTTGAAGTAAGCTTAATCTTAAGCTCCCGAAAAGCGTCTTCACACTTAGAATCCCAAACAAACAATACTCCCTTCTTAGTTAGCCTAGTAAGAGGTCCCGAAATACGAGAAATTTTTTTAATGAAACGACGGTAATATCCAGCTAAACCAAGAAAACTTCGAATCTCTGAAACCTTTGTAAGTTGTTTCCAACTCAACACTGCCTCAATCTTGGAAGGGTCTACAAAAACTACGGATTCGGATATCACATGCCTAAAACTTAATTGATTGTTTCCAAAATTCACATTTCGAGAATTTTGCAAACAACCGATGCTCTCTTAAAGTATGCATCACTAAGCGTAAGTGTTCCATGTGTTGTTCGAGTCTTAGAGTACATAAGAATATCATCGATAAAAACAATAACAAACCGATCTAGAAAATCTCTAAATACTCGATTCATCAAGTCCATAAAAACCACATGTGTATTCGTAAGCCCAAAAGGCATCACCAGAAACTCATAAGAACCATAACGAGTCAGGAATGCAAGTCTTAGAAATATCTTGCTCTCTAACAAGAAGCTGATGATATCCAGATCGCAAATCGATCTTCGAAAACCATATAACCCCTTTCAACTGGTCAAAAGATCATTAATCCTAGGAAAAGGATACTTGTTTCTTATCGTGACCTTGTTCAGTTCACGGTAGTCAACACACAATCGTAAAGAACCATTTTTCTTTTTCACAAATAAAACAGGAGCACCCCATGGTGAAGAACTACGTCGAATAAATCCTTGACTTAAAAGCTGGTCAATCTGAGACTTCAACTCCTGCATTTCCTTTGGAGCCATTCTGTAAGGAACACGAGCAATTGGTGTCGTACTGGTTGAAGTTCGATGCATAACTCCACTTGCCTATTTGGAGGTAATCCAGAACCTCTCGGAACAAATCCGCAAAATCGACACAACTAGTATACTCGCAATCTGTAGAGACTCATTATCTACTACTTCACCTCAATATGGCTAAGGAAAGCTTCTACAAATAGACTTCGAGATGTAGTCTACACCACTACCTTAGATTGACTTGGCTTTGCAAAAGTGATTGTCTTGTCAAAGACAATCCAATTGCACAAAGTTAGAAGATAACCAGTCCATTCCTAATATTACATCGTAAGGAACCATCTCTAACACATAAAGATCCGCCAAATGCTCAACATCTCCAATCATAATAGGACAAGAATCAACCTTGTTACTCAACTCTAGCATACTACTCGTAGGAGTAGCAACACATAAAGGAAATTCACACACTTTCATAGGAAGATTTACCATGCGAACTATTTTAACAGATATGAAAGAATGAGTAGCTCCGGTATCAAATAAAATGCTAATGGGCTCTCATAAAATAAAGAAAGTACCTCCCAAAGTGGCATTCTCCGTCTCGTAATGTTGCACTGACAAGAGTTGACCTTGTCCACGAGGCTACACATTACGGTTTGCAACCCGGTGTTAGGTTGCTCACATCTATCTGTTGTCCGAACTTTCTCTTTGGTACATTCGATGCCTTGTGCCCCCTTTCACGACGGTTATAACAAAACCCATAGAAGTTAATTGGTTTGGCAAGAAGAGCCTCGCCTTGGTGAATTCTTGCCCTTCATTACCACCGTTCTTCGACCACGGTTTCCTTGATTCCAATACCCCTTCCTTTTCTTCCCTGGTTGATCACCTTTTTGAGTGACATTAAGTTCGCTTGGTTCCTACCACTTCCATGTTGACTTGAATAAACCTTTGATGCACCTGGTCAACCTTATTGTCCTTCTTCAAGTGTTCCTCATCCCTCTTATGAGCCAAGAAATCTTACTCAAGCTCTCGGCACATTCAATGACCCCCTAACATATGTGTCAATCATATGATTTGCAACAATATACCTTCGATACACAACATTAGGACCATAAACAAACCTACGTCTATTTTTCTCTTCGCAGTATCCACCAAGTGAGGTACAAACATCGACAATCTTGAGTATTCAATCTCGTACTGTAATGAGATAAAGTACCCCGCTTAAATGAAAGAAACTCTCTCTCTCCTTAGCATTTCGAATACTGCGAGGAAATACTTGTCATCAAACATACGAATGAAGTCTGTCCATGTCATGGTGGCATGATCCAATCCACGTGAAGCTAAATTCCACCAAGTATGAGCATCTCCAGTGAGCTCAAAGGTAGCTAATCTCTGCTTGAAGACTTCTGTGGAAGAAGGTCATATGGCCCTAAAAATCTTGACCACCTCATCCTTCCATTCATGGGCTATCATTGGGTTATCAGACTTTCCAGAAAATTCTTTCGGGTTCAACTTCTTGAACCGAAACTGAACCTTTCTATACCTATCTTCCTCAGTTTCAGCAGCGGTCCTTGGTTACGATGATTGTTGACTTGTCCAAAGATTTTGGTTCATAACAACGAAGAATTGCTTGGGCTATTAACTTGGGTTAGTCATTGCCATATTCACATTCACGATCGATTTCCTAATTGTGGTTCATCTCCATCAATAGGACCTCCATTTACAGTACTACCTCTTTCAAGTATTGAGACGTCTCTCCTAGTACCACGCCTTGACATTCCTATATAAGTCAATGATAATCTTAGAAAAGAATACAGTAAATATACTAATATTTATAAAGCATATCCAAACCATGGATATACCTAACGAGACGTCCTAGGCTCACTAGCTCCCCCCAAGTCCTGGAGTTACTCTAACCTAAGCTTTGATACCAACTGTAACAACCCTACTTTCCATATAACCCCGGCCGATGATTAAATAGAAATTACGTCGTTAATTTCCTGCAAAGGGGTATGTAACCCACAGAAAACTAGGAGCGCAGTTCCATTACAATTGAATATGCTGAAAGGAATTTATTTCTTAAAAAAAAGATGTCAAGTAATTAGGGTGTTCTTGACTTCAACAATATAATCCATCCTTAAATAACGTTGAACTAACGAAAGAAAATAGTAATGAAGTCTACCCAAAAGAAAGTATCCCCACCGCCTCACAACTAAATAACGAAAATAAATAAAAGAAGAAGTGTAGTTGTCCACCCTCGGTTGGATATCTTGAGAATATCCACCGGGCGGAATCAATCAAACTCCTTCCCGATTCCTAACAACACCGAAAAATAATCAACAAAGTTAAACTCCAAAGCAAGATCACTCGATCGCGAGCCACGAAGAATATAAAAAGGATATACAAATAAATCACCACCAAGCATGTCGAAGGAAAAAATAAAACAAAATTTGTAAGGTAGTAGTGACAAGTAGATAGCAACTACATTAAGATTTTTAAGTTTCCTAAATTAGGATGGTCACGGAAAGCATAAATCAACAAAGAATAGAGCTCTTTACCTAATAACCTCTAGTATAGTGTTATCGGGACATATCCGCAATAACACTATGCTTAGTTCGAGAACATATCCGGGAACGAATCGTTCGACAAAAGTATACATATGTGTATACAACTTGGGAACACATTCCCTATCTCAATTATCCTTTTTGGAATGAGATAAAGATCACCGTCCAGAGACTTACATAAAGCCTCTGTGCATACGAAATACAAACCGTGATTCAAGGATTTTATCAACTAACAGTTTAGACTGTCAATACTACACTCACCTAGTCGCCAAACTATGGACGATATGAACCCTCATTTGGAATTCGCATAGTGGGCATTAGCCTACCGAGAAACTTTGCTAAACACAACTCTGAAAACCAAAATAAGATAACACACAAAAAGCAAACAAATTTACTAATCCTTCTCTTTTAGCTAGATAAATGTCGCACTAAGCTCGTGTTGGACACCTACAAAGAACTCCAACCATTAATCACCACAAATTCCACTAACACAAATCCGGTTATATCGAATACGTGGATTAGATCAATCACAAGGAAGTGAGTCACACGATTGAGTTGATTTATTACTTCTAGGAAACAAAGAAAAATTTCATCAGCGATGTGGCTAAAACAACAAAGAAACTCGTTATCCTAGTGATTCTTTGTGGAGCTCCAGTTGATATCTCTTTTTCTAAGCACTTCCACTCACATATACCACCCACATGTATATCTATATACCTACCGTACGTCTTGACCCTTGAGCCAAAATGTTCCCGGAGTTGATTAGTCGTACATTAAACCATCATATTCTAGCACATCACACATGTCATCAAATTGATCTTTGACTAATAAACCGATGACTAATAACTAAACTAGGGTGACCCCATTAATATCTAGATTTACTAACGAGCGATTAAATGCTCACACTAGAATTGAGAAATCATCCACTTGGCCATAGTCAGTTATATCCAATAATCCAAGACCAAAAGATTTAAAAAAAAAATCTGGAACGAAAGTACTACCATGGTTACCGTGTCATAAATCCAGAACCTCATGTATCCACTCCCAATAGAAAACCAATAATAATCAACAAGGAAGGTTAAATGAATTCTACTATAAGATTATCAAACTGCAGATCAGAGAATATGAAAAATGATTCACACAAGAGACATAACAAATCATGAGTTACTTGATATCCAATTCTACATCTATCGGAGACTAAGAGATGAGTGAACTTGCCTCAACTCTTCGCAAGAAACTTGATTGATTTCCTTAAGAAGAATTTCTCTCAATTATTAAGCCCTAAAAGAATACATCAAAAGAAAACAGAGAAGCATATAAGTACAAGCTAAAAATCGATAAAGCAAAACGATCAAAACTAAATTAAATCCTTACCACCTAAACCACTTGTTTTCCTTTTCTTTATACTTGATCTTCTCTTCACGTGTTTAATTCGCCGCACTAAAGGAACCATATTCTCGTACAAGGAATATCTATAAATTCCACTAACCCTACTTATTAATACTAAGTCAAATATTTTAGGGTCAACTAAGTAGGGTTTTGAATAGCCATTATTGTGAGTACCAATAGCTATTTCCAACGATTTTCATCTTGCAATGTTTTTAGATTTATTTATTTAAATTCTAAGTTATTTGGAAGATGATTTTTGAAGTATTAATCTTTATGGTTTTATTATTGCAAATTGTTATGAGATATGTTGTTTACGTCCGTGAACCTTGACTGTCCCATATTTGCTCAAAAGATAACTCTATTATATGTCGGTATGAAAATATTGATAAAAGATAGAATGAACTTTTGACTAAAAAAGTTAAGCCTATTGTGTCATTATGCAAATATTGATGGAAGATAGGATAAACTTTTGTTTACAAAGATTAAGTCTATTATATGTCATTGTGCAAATAGTGATGCAAAATAGAATGAATCTTTGATTATTCCGCAGTATTGGTCTTTCCCCGATCCACATCTTTATGTATGTATTGTGTTTCTCCATAATTTCTCTTATGTTGAGCATGGCCAATTGAATTGATCATTTTTCCTTATGGTTAATTCAATTGAGATTTTTGGATACAAATTCATGTTTCATGTGATTTGTTAATATCCAAAGAAATCCTTCTTTTCTTGTAAAAGTAAGGTCGCTCTTGTTGTTCTTTCGGGAATGACGTTTTATGGGGGAGAGTTCTTAATTGATCTTGTGCTTAATTGCCAAATCTTTATGGGGAGTGCGGCTGTGGAATATTGTAGAAGTTATCTTGTATCTTTATAAACTCCATGATGAATACACTAAGTTTCGACTATGTGAAATCATCGAAACAAGTTGGTATGTTGTTCTCTTTTGGTCATGAAGTATCTCTATGAAAATTTCATGAAGATCCCACTAGTTTTCGTACGTTTGTCAATTTATATTGACAAAAGGGGGAGAATTAATGTGTAGTTCACACTACAAATACATATGGTTTATGGATCATTATGTAAAGGGGAGTGGTTTTTATCGTGAGATGAAGTATTGACTAAGGGGAGTGATACATATCACCATAGTATTGTTGTCAAAATTATGATACAATTGAACTTTGATGCTATGTAATAATACTATGATATTGTATAACAATGATTGAGAGCAACTGTTTTCTCATTGTTATAGCTACGGATCTTCAACAACTATGATGCTGAGTTGAACACATTTAGAATCATTGGAGTACTTGGAAGTGACGAAGATTTCGAGTAATGTTGAAGAACCAAGGAGATCAAACATTTGGATGAGAAGCTACAAAGTTTATTTATTTTGTAATCCATATGTATATAGTTTTGTCACTAAAATTGACAAAGGGGGAGATTGTTAGAGCACTACTCGGTCGAACTCGCAAGCGTTGTTATCTCAAGCTTGTTTGTCAATATTAGTGATCAAAACTATAAGTCTTGATTTCTAATCTACTTATAGTAATGTCTCAAACTAGGATAGATTGTGTAGTTGAGCATTAGACTTCACGACATTTATCAATTGAAGAAGAAGAACTACTAATGAGAGCTTGTGGAACTTCATCAACAAAAGGCATTTAGAGAGTGAAACTCATTTATCACTTGGAAAGTCTATTTCTAATCTATCTCGTATATTGAGACAAAAGTTGTATTACTATATAGTATTCAATTATGCACATTTGAGATATCGAACTGAGTTTAACTCGCTTACATATTTATCGAAATATGTGTTTGTAAGCTTTAGCTTCAACCAAGTTTATCTAATATTCTTGACGAAAGTCAAAAGATGATCATGTGAAAATCGCGAGAAGTAACATCTTACATGGTTTGTGTGATACAATCATTTAGTGTACACTTAGAATGTTTCGTTATGATTATTTCAATAACTTGAAAATTGCTTTGATGCTAATAGTTCGTGAAAACAGCTAATGTCATCCTCTAAGAAAGTTTCAATGATTGAAATAGAGTTTAGAACACTTAACCATCATTGGATTATAAACATAGTATGCGTTCTTGCATATATGTGATCCATGACCGGAACTATAGTATGCATACCCTTATGCGCGTACATGTTAGTTGTGGAATACCGTGTACCTAAGTAAACATACCCGTACGCTTACTGGCGAAGGGTTTGGGTCCGGGAATTTCTGCTGTGTTTGGAAGTATGCGTACACGTTTGCATCTGGCGAACCCAAACTCGGGACCGGCTACTTTAAGTATGTACCCGTTTGCATGCTTGAGTGGTTAAAGTTCTAAAATTGGTTTGTTCATGAACTAATACATTTATATAATAAGGAATAATTCTTTGCAAACCGTGGATATAATGTTCATGAATTGATCCGAGTGAATCAAATCGATTTTGCTTCAATTGTGTTCTTGTATACTCTATGAGAATATAACAATTGAACAACTCTATAACTAGTTTCATTTGAGTCATTTGAACTAGTTGTGGTTAAGATAAATAAGGTTGATATGAGAGTGTTCATATAGCTAACTTCGGTTAACTCTTTGTTGAGCCAACCAAGTGTACACGTTTAGGTACGGTTACTTAAACCTAAATAAAGGTACATTTCATTTGTGTATAACAAGCTAAGTTCGATCTAACGTTTGAAATATATTAGCTTGAATCTAATAAGGTTTTCATCTAACGGTGAATATTGAATGCTTTGTTACCAAGGTAACTTAAATTGCAAACTCTAATTTGAAATTTATATAAAGGAGAACTCTAGAAACTGAGAAACCTAATCCCCACACCTCATGTGTGATATTAGTTGCGACTAGAGTCGATTCTCCTTTAACCTTAGGTTTTTCACGAAACCCTGTAGGTTAACGACTTAAAGACTTCATTGGGATTATGAAGCCAGACCCAACTATTTTCTTTATAGTTGCGTGTTCTGATCTTACTTGTTCTATCGTGATTGAGTATTATCTTTGCTAAGATTTGTTTTTGAGATTTATCTCCGATAGGTAAGATTAAAAGTAGTCACAAACATCTTCGTCTCATCGTTTGTGATTCGAAAATATCTTGTTTCGCTACCATACGATTAAGATTATTGTGAGGTGATTGATAATACTAGGTTGTTTTTCGAGAATATAAGTCCGGTTTATCAATTGGTTCATGTGCACCTTGATTTATCAAAAGATGGAACAAAACTTGTAGGTATTTTTGTAGGAGAAAGATTTATCTATTCCAATAGACTTTTCTATGTGAGACAGATTTGTTTATCAAATCTTCGACTTTGGGTCGTAGCAACTCTTATATGTGGGTGAGATCAGCTAAGGGAATCAAGTGCATAGAATCCTCCTAGGGTTCAGAGACGTAAAGAGCGTAACTGTACCTTGATCACTGTGAGATTGATTAGGGCTCAGCTACATTCCAGTTTGAATTTCATTGGTAGTAGGATAGTGTCTGTAGCGTATTAATACAATGTGGAGTTTAAAGATGGACTAGGTCCTGGGGTTTTTCTTCATTTGCGGTTTCCTCGTTAACAAAATTTATGGTGTCTGTGTTATTTCTTTTTCGCATTATATTTTGTTATATAATAGAAATATCACAGGTTGTGCGTTAAGTTCAATCAGTTCTTGAATCCGACCTTTGGGTTGTTGATTGAATTGATTGACACTTGGATATTGGTTTGTGATACCGTCCAAGTTATTTCTCTTATTCAATCGGGTTCGCAAATTCCTATTTGTTTGATTGCAGATTGAATTGAGAAATTGAGATATAAACTCTTTGACATACTTTTCAATAGATTGAGTCTAACTGTCTAGTTAATTATCTTGAAATTATATTGGAGTTTGTCTATTCAGATTGCCGAACGAAATATTGAGTGTGGTTGTTGTACCCCCATTTTTTCACTATACAAGAGGGCTTATATGGTGAGTAGAAAATCCATCCTCTTGGAAATCCCCTTGACAATATTGATCGAGGGTCAAAACCATCGTGTCATACAATGGTGGGTGATGGGGAAAATCCATGTGAGAAGAGAGACTTGTAGAGAGAGCGGGTATGAGAGAAATTTAGGGTTTATAAGGTCCGTACCGGAGAAACTAGACTTTATGATGTGCTTCATGTTCTTTTCTAAAGTCGAAGCAACTATGACGGTGGAGGTTTATGAAAGAAGAAGAACAAAGGGATGGGTAAACTCTTCGTGATATGTTTCTACGGGTGGGTTACATAACCAGTTGATTATATGAAGTGTGTCGATGTAATAACTTGTTATGATAAGATGTAGCCTACAAAAGGTAGGTGAACCACATAATCCTTATATTGTGTGTGATTGTTTATTATCGTATTGACTATATATTCTTGCTAGTATTATCCGTCATGCTAATCTAAAAATGTAAGTAAAGGATTCGAGCTAAGTTATCTAAAGTAGGATGTTTCATGGAATTGACTTTTATGGAAACACGCCAGTTCGAGATTAACGTAACCTCGGTTTCCCGACAGGTTTTACTACTCGTGATTCAAATCGTTTCCTAGCTGGTTAGAGTATTCTCCTGCAAAATATGCAGCTTATTGTCTCCCATGTTTTCACTTTTATAAGTTATCTGATCGGTTTGGCTAGAATGCTTTCACAATTGATGGTTTTCTAAGTCGGAGGAAAGTTAAAGTTGGAAGTAAATTGTACATTCAGTTATTAGAGATGATAGTGGTGATAAAACTTATTGATGTTAGCAGGTTAGGATACAAAGATTAAACGAAGAAGAAGAGTATTATTGATCTCCCTCTCCCCTCTCTCACTTCTTCTTCTTCTTCTTCTTCTTCTTCTTCTTCTTTAATAAAATCATCACCAACAACCATTCTCTGATCAGATCTGGTGCATTATGGACTGGATATGAGCAGATTTCTTTACTATTTCTTGCTTTTTAGGTTAGTTAGTAGTTTTAGCTTACTTTTTATTATGTTTTCTACTTATCCATTATGGTGGTTTTATTTACTCTTTGGAGGTTTATCTTCGCTTTAATGGCGGTTCTTGGTTATTGGGTTAGGTTCTAATATCGATAGTGATGCTCTCAACGACGAAATTCTTCATCTTTGTTATCTCCGGTGACGAAATTTTCATTAACAACTTATCCGCCAATGAAATCTGCATCGATGATTTCTTTGACGGCGAAAGCTAACTTCATCACTAGTTACAAGAGATTTTAGCAAATCACTCTTATTTTTGGAGCACATCTTCCTAAGGAAGAAAAACAAACTAAATGGTTGGGATTTACTCCCGATAAAAACCATTCTTCCTCCAATTTAATCGGGGCTTATTCATACTTGTGTTTGTCGTATTCCGGTAATCCTTCTCTTTCTTTTTTCGGATTTCTCGGTATTATACTTTTACTATATATTCTTGTTACTTTGTATTCTCTTATTTTCGACCTTATATAAACTCATTGTAACCTCGAATTTTCATTAATGAAAATATTGCTTGTTTATAAAAGAAAAAAAAAACAGAAGAAGAAGAGTAACTAAATACCGAGGAAGCTAGTTTTATTGGGTACATTAATTATATACCCCTAATTTTCATGACCAACAAATATACCCTTACCACACAATAAATATACCCCTCACCTTATCCACTTAAAGATAGATTACATTAATACCCTTTAGCATATAATTTTTTTCCTATTTTATCACACAAACATATTTCTTCATTTAAAAAAAAGTAAATATCTCATTTCACCAAACAGACTCCACCACCAGCCTAGCACCGCCACCAACTCCACCGCCTTGACCTACCACCACCGCCACCCACCGCCACCACCGCTAGTCCACCGCCACAACAACCGCCGCCAGTCCACCACTACCATTTTACCACCACCATCACTAGCAGCAACACCACTTCCGGTGGCGCCGCCGCTAACCCGCCGCCACCGCCACCACCTACGGTGGTGTCAACAACCAGAGTTGATCCAGAAAAAAAAAAACTGAAAAAAAATAAAAATAAATAAAAACTAAGGTCAATTTCTATTATTTGTACACGAATATTTGTTGTTGACTCCTTACACTAAGATCAATTTCTATTGTTGATACACAAATTTGGTTGTTGATTCCATTTTTCCATTGTTGATACACAAACATTGGTTGTTGATTCCATTTTTCCATTGTTGATACACAAACATTGGTTGTTGACTCCCTAAACTAAGGTTAATTTCTATTGTTGATACACAAATATTTGTTGTTGACTCCTTACACTAAGATTAATTTCTATTGTTGATACACAAATTTGGTTGTTGATTCCATTTTTCCATTGTTGATACACAAACTAAGGTTGTTGATACAAAAATATTGGTTGTTGACTACCATTTTTCCATTGTTGATACACAAACTAAGGTTGTTGATACACAAACATTGGTTGTTGACTCCCTAAATAGTTGATGGAGTAGTATTCAACAACTTGTCGTCCAACCTCACCACCACCACCACCGCCAGCGTACAACATTTCCAACACCACAAACAACCGTAATCACCATTATCTTCATGAACAACTTTAATTAATCATTCCAACCACAACAAACACAATCTCCATCATCAAAATTCATTGTTCTAACCTCACCAACACCACCAGCACACAGAATATCCACCAACACCACAACAACCATAACCATCACTATCTTCAATACTGATTTTATTTCATCATTCGAACCTGAACCAACACAATATTCATGACTGAATTAATCTACATACTACCACCACCATCAGAAACTCAAACTAGAGAAAAGAAGATAATCAATTGATAGATTGAAATACATACCTCCTTCATCACTGCCGCCACCACCATTATTGTAGATCTGGTATCTTCATTCTCCACCACCATCACCACCACCATCATCTTTTGATAAAAACAATGATAAATTGAAAGACATACCTCCTTCATCGCCGCCGCCGCCACCATCATTATAGATCTGGTATCTTCCTCCACCACCACTATCACCACCACCATCATCTTAGGGGAAAAAAAAGTGATAAAATGAAATACATACCTCCTTCATCGCCGCCGCCGCCACTACCATAATTATAGATCTGGTATCTTCCTCCACCACAACCATCATCTTCTAATAAAAACGGAGATTTTATATCCTCCTTCACCACCGCCACGACCATTACCTCTATTATTATGTCATCAACAACAACTGACGCAATGAATTGAATACCCTTCTCCACCACTATCATGAACCAGTAAAATAGAGATATTTGAAATCGAATAAGAAAATTTGTTCATATAAATAAGAAAAAACATTCATATCGATGGACTAAAATAGAGATTCGATACTGTCCATCACCATTAACGGCGTAAAAAAAAAAAAAAGGGTGGAGAAACGACGATGATGGTGGCGACGGTTTTGGAGAGAACAATGAGGAAGTTTTGGATCGAAAAATAAAGAAAAGATTTTCTTTCCCTTAACGATATACATTGTGTTTTTGAATGAGGGCAAATTTGTAATGTTGCATAATCCTTAATGGACCCCTGATGGGCTTTGGATGGAGAGGGGTATTTTTATTGTAGGATAAGGGTAGTTATGTAGCCCGTCAGAATTGAGGGCAATTATATAATTCCCACAGTTTTATTTGGGTGTTAAACGATGTTTAAGATATGATGTCATTAATCATTTACGTAAGGGATTTTTGGTAATAAACACAAACAGTCAAAATAGTCTTTGGTCATTCTACGACCCTAACACATCAACGACATGTTCTACGACATATACCCTAATATAACAAAAAACACACGAATTTATTTTATAAAACATAACTTACTTCAATGTTAACTTACACATAAATATAAGCTATTGTAATAAAACTGAATAGCAAATAAGTTCCGCAAACATAGGATCAGCCTTAGTAAACATACCTCGTTCCTACTGTCAAGCACACTACATACGCGTATCCGAACTGAGGAAGTCAATTTTGTATGCCCCCTTCTCAATCATTCTTGTAAACCAAGTTTATGAAGAGCAGAGAATGTCAAGTTTGCACCAAGTTTATCAAGAGCAGATAAAGTCAAGTTTGCACAAGAGCCCAAAGAACAAAAGAGGAAATTCGATTTCTTCCATGTGAAAGTAGTAGTCTTACTGCCTACCTAGCACATACTTACACCAACGCTTTCAATGCAATCCATATTCTTTTGTGTTTGATCTGAATCTGATGGAGAAATCCATGACGGGTATTTGGAACTGGGATAGTTGAGGACTTTCACATTACTCCGAATTTCTGGAAATGGTTCGAGGGCTTCAAGCACATTTTCCATAATTTTTATTGCTTCGGGTGTTTGCACTGGATCGCATTCGAAGTCAAGACACAGAGACCGTAGATGTTTCTTTTTAACTAACTCTGCTTTCATAGCATCAGACCTAGTTTTCACTCTCTTCAATCCCCTGATCTCAAGGTGGCATTCGAGTAAGTTCAGTTCTTTTAATTCTCCAATCTTGGCACCTTTTCTTGATGAACTTGCTATTACAAACTTAGATAACGTTCTTAGATTCGTTAACTTACCAAAACCTTCAGGAAAGTACTCTAATTTTGGAGTATTTTTATTCTCAAGATGTCTCAACCCACTTAATTTAGCCAAATTCTCTGGCAATCTCAAAAGTTTTTCGCAGTGGTTGAGGATTAAAATCTGCAAATTATGTAGATCACATAATATTTCTGGAAGACACTCTAGATTTGTATGCGACAAGTTTAGGTACCTGAGATGCTTCAATATCCTCGTTTGGCTAGGTAATTCTGCAATACAAAGATAACTGAAATCCAATACCTTAAGAAATTTCAAGCGTGCAAAAAGATGTGGGAAGACTTTCTCGGAATTCACTCTGCATTCAAAAGTTTAAAAGAAGAGACATGATTTCCCTTCCGTAAAGATCTGGTGAAGGAATCTAAATCACTTTGCAGTACTGATAGATGGCGAGCCTTTTTGTTTTGGAAGTTGTGTTGCCTATCTCCATAACAGAGCTCCCACTCATAGAGGTAGCCAAGTCGTGAAACAGATCATGCATCTTGATGCAAGTTACCTCACCATCTTTATTCGTTTGCTGTGGATCGAAGAACGAGCGCATCATTAGTTCCTGAAAGCATTTTTCCCCTATTAGTTCTGGATCCCTATCATGTGTTGAGGATGAGCCGAGAAAACCTTGCGCCATCCATAGCTTTATCAGCATGCCCTTGTCGATCTCGTAAGCTTTCGGAAAGGTGGAAGTATAAGAGAAGCAAAGTTTGAGAATGGGCGGCAAACTGTAGTAGCTGAAGTAAAGAGCTGGCAAAATTGGCTCCATCTCTAGCAGCTCCCATTTATCACTTTCCATAACGTCTTCCCATTCCTGTCTGGTTGTTTTGGTGCGCAGCAAAGCTCCAAGACACTTCAGTGCAAGAGGGACGCCGTTGCAACGCTGTGAAACTATCCTTCCGATTTCTTGAAATGGTTTTAGCGCATCACCAGATTCACCACCACCATTGTCCTTTTCTCTTAAAGCAATTCTACGAAACAAATCCCAAGCAGACTCTTTAGAAAGAGGTTGTAGCTCGTGAAGAGTTGTTGTGCTCATTAAACAGGCAACCATTTTATTCCGCGTGAGAATCAGTATGCTGCTTCCTGGTAATCCACTATTAAGTGATTTCTTCAAACTTTGCCACTTCTGGATGTTCTCATCCCAGACGTCATCCAAAACTAGTAAGAATTTCTTTTGTTTTATGCGATAGCACAAGAGACTCATAAGATCGATATCTTCACCACAACTAAAATCATCACCAGAAGAAGACGATAGAGCTTCCAAAACTCTCCGCACAGTAATCTCAAGATAAGAAGAAGCAGTTTGAGGTACAGAAACCCAGAGTCTAGTACCAAAATGTGATTTAACCTTGTCATCGTTATACACATACTGAGCAAGAGCAGTCTTGCCAATTCCGCCAATTCCAACAATACTTATAACTCTAACACCTGATACCTCTCTATTATCAACTGTATTACCTTGGAATATTTTCTTAAAGATAATTTCTTTATCGAATTCCCGGCCATAAACAACTTGATCATCACAATAACAGAAATCACCGAAACCACTATTTGTACAACAATCATTTGGAACTACGCGTACTGTTTTAGATAAATCATATTTCAAACTTTCGTCTTTCATTTCCTTAAATTTCTTCGTTAAACTTTTAACTTTTCTAAATTTAAGACAACAATTGAAAACATAACCAAAATCAGTCGGAGTTCGTGAAGAATAAACCTTATTACGACCTTTCCGAGTTAGATCATGTTGAATATACAGAATCCATTCATCGAGCATATCCTCAGCATCATAAACCAAGTCTTTGAGTCGTACAAGAAAATCACAAACTTCATCATCTCCTAATTGCTTTAGTTCTGCATCTTCAAGAATTGATTCAAGTCTATTCAGCGCACGTTCTAGTTTCTTCATCTTGTTTCCGGCAACAATAATCCGTGTTCCGATCCCATCTGATAGAAGATGAGTGACGGCATGTAGCTTTTTGATTAACAACGTCATTACAGATGATGAGCCCATGTATTACCAAAATGTTTGAGAAAGAAAATTGAAATCAAATGGTTGTATTCTCCCGAAATCTAATTTTTCTTTTATATATAGATAACCCAGTAGATTCTTTGCTTGAAAAGAAAATAAGAGAATTCGTACATCACACAGTTTGATATTTGATAGTGAAACGCGCTGTCTGGAGGTGGACCAATTCCCTCAAAAACAATTTGGATAGTTGGGATGAGATTTAGGGAAAATAGGTAAAACCATAAAAAGGGATTATTTATTCTTTTGTGAAATTTCATGCAACAGAGGTGCTTAAGTGGGTTACCATCATCTAACCAAATGAAACTACTTGAACAAAAAAGTGTTTTAAGATCCGGACCGGACCGGCCGGTTGAACCATTAAAAAAACCAGTAAACCATACGAACCGGACGGTTTAACCTGTGAACCAGTTGACCCAGCTGGGTTTTTAACGGTTCAACCGTTTATTTTTCCATCAAAAAAAATCTTTCATGAAGCATCCATCCAAAAAAAATAAAAACAGATCTTCCTCTAGTGTATTGTGATTTGTTTTACTCTAGACGTTTATAGAAATTAAAAGATGGATTTTCCTACAAAGAATCGGATCTATAATCACCCATCATCAAATCCATTTATGGAATTAACAAAAAAAATCTTCTCATAAAGAAAAAGATGAATCCATGAATATGATAGGAAGTCGTTGGACACTTTAAGAAAAGGGAAAAAAGTATCTCATAGATAAACTTCCTTGCACTTTTAGGAGCGACCCCGAAAGAATTAGGGGCGACACTAAAAGACAAAAAAGGTCACCCAAACGTAAATCTAAGCTACCCCTTATCTTCGATTTTCGAAATGGCCAATATGCCCTTATATAATCGGTAGCCAACACCATAATCGGTAGGTTCTGGTGAATCGGTAGGTTAAATTAAAATATACCTACCGATTGTTGTGTAGATACTTGACCCAATAATCCCTTTTATAATCGGTAGCTTATCCAACTTGTAAGACTACCGATTATAAGTTGCCCCATATTCACCTTGGCCAAATTCCATTGGTTTTGAGAGGTGCGGAGCCAACCATAACCACTTTGCTTGAGTTTGTGGATCTAGCCATAATCGGAAGCCTAATATGTTACATAAACTACCGATTATAAGTTGCCCCAAATTTAGTTTTTCTAAAATCCTTCACGTAATGAATTTTGAAATCTACCATAATCGGTAGGGTACATAATTATATAACCCACCGATTATAACGAGCCCGGATCCAACCTTTGCCATATTTCATGGGTTTTGAGTGCACACGGCCCGGCCTTAACCACTTGGTTTGCGTTTTGGATGCGGCCATAATCGGGAGTTAAATATATTACCAACCCATCCGATTATGGGTTGCCCCAAAATGAGTTTTTCTAAAATCATTCATGTGATGAATTTTGAAATCTACCATAATCGGTAGAGTTAACAACTTAAAAACCTACCGATTATAAGGAGCCCTGAGATCAAACCCTTGCCAAATTCCATAGGTTTGGAGTGTACAGAGCCGTGCATAACCATGTGGTTCGTGATTTTTATGCAGCCATAATCGGAGGTCAATATATTACAGACCCTCAGATTATGGTGTTGTTTGGTTACGAGAAACCATAGTTGTTTTTAGTATAATAATCGGACATTAACGAAACCACAAACATCCGATTACAAATATTTAAGTCAATGCGCTCAATTTCTTTCCGATTATGGTGTTGTTTGGTTACGAGAGAACAAATTTTTTTACATATAACAGTCGGAGGGAACATTACAAATAAACCTACCGATTATTGGTATTCGGAAGTGAAGGTGCACATTTACCTTCCGATTGTGGTGTTGTTTGGATACAGAAGACAGGTTTTCTTTACACATGATAATCGGAGAGAAAAGTATATTAGCAATCCTCCGATTCGACCAAATATTTTGCACAATCCCCGAATCGGTAGGTTAATAACGTATAACCCTACCGATTCCGACTAAAAATTGGAACATCCCCTGAGAATCGGTAGGTTAATATATAAACCTATCTTCCGATTGTGTTCCAAAATTCAACACTTTCATGTCTCTTCATGTGATTCGCTTATGAGTCATCGTTAAATGCATAAAATGTGTAAAATAACTGTTCTTAATCCATAAACATAACGAAACAACTAATATTCCGACACAATCTTTGAAAACGACATAATCCGACATAACCAAGATAAACAAAGTTATCCATAAAGTTAACGAAAAACATCGAGAGTTTACAACACCGAGAGTTCACTTGTTCCTATTTGCTTTGACTTTGCGATTTTTATTAGCTCTACGACTTGGACCGACATCATCATGGGTTTCATCAACTTGAGTGCTTGATGAAGCCGAGTTCTTTTGTTCACCTTGGTTGCGGGTTTCTTTTGCAATTTTTCCCCGAACTCGAGATGCATACTCCTCATTGTCAACGTTGTCAATCAACTGTTTGTGGTCTTTTATCTTCTCAATGAAACAGGCTTTCCGGCCTTTATACAATCGATGCACCATTTCGACAAACGCTTGAACTGTTCATCTGTTTTAAAACATAGCATACCATCAAACGGTTATTACTCTATTTTGACCCATAATATTAAACTAAATTAACAAAACAATACGTACCAATCTATCAAAACCCTTGTGCTTCTCTTTGAGGATACTCTTGTACGAAGTCGGCTTTGCTTTAAGATCACGGATTACACGAACATGAGAAACATTGTGGTACCAATCCATGTAGTTGGGAGCATTTTCAAAACCTTGGTTGGCTGCCCTTCCTTGGTTGATCAAGTAATGCGCCCTTCATCCCAATGGAATTGACGGGATGGTGAACCCTTGTGAACCACCGTGATAGAATCTTTATCGGACTTGTATTGCTCCCGGAACCAAAGTGAAATTGCCATGGATTTCCTCCTTTGGTATACCTTGTACAAAACCGTGTTGTCGCATCACCCTTGAGGCATTGTACATCACATATCCCGTGGGTGCCACAACGGTCCAAAATAAAGTGCCAAATCGGGCCAGACCCGCGATATGTCCGGTGAGCTCGGTCTTCCTTGTATGGATCAAAGCATACGTCTTGGGCTTTAAGTGAGTCCAAAATCTCCCTCAAACGAATCAAGCGATGCTCCTTCGTCCTAGAATGGTTGTCATCGAAGACGTACTTTCTTCCTATAGGGTCACCTTTCTCCCATAATAGGGTTTTCAATGGCCAATCCCAAGATAGGGAAGTGGACGTAGATCAAGTCTATAATGTCATTTTTGCAAGTATTAGGAAATTGATTCTTCAATAGTATAAAAAAAATAAAAAAATAACCAAGTATGTGGAGTTAATAAACAATACCCGTAGAGACTCACGTTCCGGCCACTTGGCTAATTCCAACCCTCGACGCCTTTCTCAACTCTTCCATCAACCACGCATGGCATGCCGTGCCCCAAGAGTACTCATGCACTTTATCGAGAGGATCGAGAAGTTGTAAAGGTTGGCGTCGACCGATTTCCACCGGTATTGGGGAAAATGACACATCCCAATACACATAGGAGATATGCGGTGGCCGCGTGGTTGACTTGCTCGTCCGTTAAAGTTCCTTTCTCTTCTTTTCCTTGGTGCCCTTGAACATATCCATCAGTACCCATGTTGAACTGTCTAGTTCTATACTTCATGCATCTTTTGAACTCGATTGTTGATGTTTCTTCATCCCAACCCAAACACCTCTTAGTCAAATCATAAAGATTCCTCCATTCCAACCGCTAGTGAACTCGGCCCTAACACCCTTGCCATGGACGGGAGTTTAAGAATCTGCTCAACATCATGCAGGGTTATCGTCATCTCCCCAAACGGCATATGGAAGGTGTTGGTCTCGGGATAAAGTCTCTCCACAAACGCCGATATAGCCACCCGGTCATGTTCCAACATTGAGTTCTCGCACAGCATTGGCCAACCCTGAATTCGCAATAATGGTCTTGAACCTTTCACATTCACCCTCCAAAGGCCAATCTAGCATTTTTGTTGGTGCGGCGGTCGCTTTGAGTAAACGAACCGCATCGGAATGATACTATTAAACACATGACAAGTTAAAAAATAAAATTAGAATAACCTAAAACTACAACCCTTAAAAGTATTACGGAGAAAAACATAATAAGTTAATAAAATGGATACGATCATTACCTCGGTTTCATATATTTCTCACGCCGGGGATTCTTTGTATCCAAATAACAATTGTCCTCCATCCTCCTAAGAGCCCAAGTATTACACCTTCGGAATATCCTTCACCTTGGTTCATCTCTCGACAAGGTGTTTCGCTTTCTTTCGAGGAGGATTTTTCTTTTCGGCTTGTCCTACTTCTTCGCTTGTTCAATTTCGGTTGTGATGGTGGAGCACTTGGTTGAACACCTTCTTGGATTGGTTGTGATAGAGAAGCACTTGGTTGAATGTGCTTCTTGGATTGGTTGTGATTGAGAGGCACTTGGTTGAACACCTTCTTGGATTGGTTGTGATTGAGAGGCACTTGGTTGAACACCTGATTGAACCGGTTTCGATTGAGGGGCACTAGGTTGAACAGACTTCTTGGCTTGCTTGTTGAGTTCCAACTTGACCACTTGAAGCGGCGTTAGCGATCCTAGCTCTCCTTGCACTAGCCGTCGAGGGTTCGACGCCTATCCTTCCTCGCACTAGCCGAGACAATTGAGTCTTGGATGTTTTTACCTCGCCTATCCTAAACAACAACAAAAAGTACAACAAGGTTATGAAACTAAATATTCGGTTGGTTGATTTAACAAATTGCCTCCGATTATTCACAATCGTAAGTATCAGTTAACCTAAAGCTAGAATACGTATAATCGGAAACAAAATAAACTTTTTGTGTTCGAATATGTTTATCTACACACAATAATCGGAACCTAAAGTTCAACATAACCCTCCGAATTCCACACAATCGGAAGCCTAACAAAACTAATGTCTACCGAATATGCGTCTCTTTGTATCCGAAACAAATCAAGTTGTTAGCCTAAACAATCGGAAAGATATTACGTAATATTTCACCCGATTATTGCGTCTCTAATACTTGTTCTTCCCTAGTTTATTCGGAAGGATAAATCACAATTAGCTTCCGATTATGATTGAATTAGGCCTCGTAATGAAAAACGTTATATAATCGGTAGGATACCTAAATTTTTAACACCCGAATATGACAAATTTTCTCGTGAAATGAAGAGTTCGACCACAATCGGAAGTTTATAACAATACCTAACCTACCGATTCAGGTAATAACCGAAAACCCTAAAAAAATAAACATGGATTCGTCCAATTGAAGCAATATAAACCAAATTAATGGTAGAATCTTACCTAATCGGCGCCATTTGAAGTTGCCCGAGAGTTTGGCTATCGGTATCGCCTACTTCATCGTCTTCGTGTTCTTCGGGTTCGTGAGTTAAAACCTCTTTATTACGGGCATGCAATCCAATATTCGGATCCTCACCGCGCACAACGTTTTTGGTTCGAGCTTTCTTACGTTCCGTTTCTTTCATCTTTATAGAAAATAATCGACGATGATTCGATTCGACGATGAACGATGTATAGCGAGGAGAGGGGAGAGTTTTCCTCTCTGCAATCGGAAGGAAAGAGAGAAGAGGAGTTGAAGTTGAAGTTGAAAAGAAAATGAAATGAATTTGAATTTAGGTCGACTTTGGTTTTATCTGTCAAACGGTTATTAATCGGTAGGTAATACCACCTCATTAGCTACCGATTGTTGAGTAGCCCAAAATCGGTAGAAATGGTTACTTATAACCTACAGATTATTGGAAGCCCCAAATTGAGCATTGGCCAAATTCCCTAGGTTTTGAGGGGTGCGAGAGCGACCATAACCATGTGGTTCGTGATTTGGATTTAGCCATAATCGGAAGCCAAGTAGGTTACCCAACCTCCCGATTATAGGTTGCCCCAAAATGAGTTTTTGTAAAATCATTCATTGTAGGAAATTTGAAATCTACCATAATCGGTGAGTCTACTCAACTTAATAAACTACCGATTGTAAGGAGCCCAGATCGAACCCTTGCCGAATCCATAGGTTAAGAGGGTACAAGGCCGAGCCTAACCATGTGGTTCGTGATTTGGATGTAGCCATAATCGTACGGAAGATAGGTTCCAAAACCTACCGATTATAGGTTGCCCCTAAATGAGTTTTTTCTAAAATCCTTATTTCCACTTTTCAGCTAAAATTGAACCAAAGTATTTGAAGTCACTCATTTTATTGAATCGAAAAAACATACATGTAGTTGAAATAAAATAGAAGTAAAACACATAAAATTGTTCAATACATCGCCTCTAGGGATTCTCTACGAGTTTAATTATATTGGGCGAATTGCCATTCAACTTCCTCCAAGAGAGTGTAGCAATCCTCGTGCGAAACTCATGACCGTACCTTAATTCGTATTGGCTCAGACCCAAAGTATACTTTTGGGAAAACAATTTTTAAAATAAGTTAGCGTTGTTGAATAATCATAACCAAATAAAGAATTTTTGATAAGAGGCCTATTGATTCACAAACTTACTCTACTCATTCGGTCTTCGTTTGGCATAGCGTCCTTACGAGCTTTCAATTCGTTTCTCGTTGGTACGCATTCATTGTATAAATATGCGTACCTTTCCCTTATCTGCGGGAGCGTCCTCCTATAACGATTTCCGCTTAGTGCTTTAAAAACCTTAAACACCCGTTTCCACCAAGCATTGGTGTTTTGATCATCCCCAAAGTAAGGCCCTCTTGTTGGGTCTTCGTTCCAGTCACCCATTGCGCTTCCTCAACGGAGTGCTTTGTGAGAGTGGTGTGTGCTCGACAATAGCAACATCTTCTATATTATTGAACGGAGTTGTAGCCATTTTTGGTGATTCAAAGTGATGGGTGACTGATTTAGGAAGATTGAATGTGATGGGTGAATAAGTTTGGTAGAGATAGGTCTCTATTTATAGCAAAAAAGTACCCAACGGCTAGTTTTTTAAAAAAAACGGTTACTTCAACATAATCGGAGGTTTGTCAATATGTATTATCTACCGATTGTGTTTGGTTTTGAGGCACGGCTAGTTTATTTTGAACGAACTAGCCGATTTGGAGTATAATCGGTAGTCGATCAACAATTAAAACTTCCGATTTTCATAAAAATTTTAAGGTAGTTGGAGTATAATCGGTAGCTAATAACCTACCGATTATACGCTTGCCCCAAATTTTGTTTTTGCGAAATGTCATTTTTTCGAATTTGGGAACTAGAATAATCGGTAGTTAATAAGGCTTAGATTATACGGTTGCCCTAAATTTCTTTCTTGGCGAAATCACCAATTTTGGGAATTTATGAGCTACTATAATCGGTAGTCTCGTGAGGTTATTTCCCTTCCGATTGTCATAGAAGCCAGATGCGCGCTTGGCACAAAATCGATATAATCGGTAGTATAACATAGTTACTAAGCTTCCGATTGCGTTGTTATAATCGGGAACAAAATAGCTTCCGATTGTGTAAGGGCATTAACGTATTCTCCGCGTTTTTGGACATCCCTTAACGGTGTATATGGGTTGGGAATAAAAAAGTCGCCCCTAATTCTTTCGGGGTCGCCCCTAAAAGTGCCAGGATAAACTTCTCCTGTTCGCAATAGAGAGAATCGAGCCATCAAAAAAGAAAAAGAACAGAGAAAAGAGAGAGACAGAGAGTTAGACTGTAGGAGAAGGAAAAGTATTGGGGGTTGATTTGGATTTTGGGTAGTAATAACTATTTTAGTTCCTTGATTTATTCACAAGTATGCTAACCCGTAAGATGGGCCACTGCCACCACGTTCTATGTTTAATAAACAGTAGATGAAACTAGGGCTACTTAATGAAGTTGTTTTATTTTTGAAGTTATTATATACTTGATGACCCGGTGAATCTTGACCCAGTAGTTTTACTGATTTGACATCCGGTCCGGTTATTAAAACAGAGGAGCAGCCGAAAGCAAACCCCAAAAATATGAAATTGACGCACATTTGGAATGTTATCGGTTTATTTCTCTCTCTAGGATAGATTTCTTAGGGTATTTCCTCCCCAAACATATTAGCGAAAATGGGACATATTCCCAATTTTCTCATAATAAAAAACTGTGAACTTCTGGTGCAATGTAAACCAGCAAACTTAGGATATTTCATATTCCTATGCTTATGACTTTGGAGCTTCTTTTGACGTAACAATCTATATATTTGACTTGTCAGTTCTTTTTGCCACATTCGTAAGCTATTGGGAACCGTCCTTCTTACGTTTCGATTGATTTTCTCGGTTGCGACTTCTGTGGTGCTACTGCATTTCTTGGAAGGTATATCTATCAATGTCTTTTTCAAAATTCCACGCGTGGGTAGTAGCCTCTTCTTTTGTGGCGGATGAATTTTTACACCATAGAAATTGCCTTTAGATCGTAGACATTAAGTGAGTGATGATAACTAACTACTAGATTGAAAATGGGTAAACAGGCACATACTAGGTCACAATCAGCTTGGTGGTGTCAAGAGTCTTTATCTATCTTTCTTATCCTTTTGAATGCCACAGAGGCAGACTTTTGTATAATGGTTCAAATTCTGATCATGGTAAATTTTAGGCCACTCGGTGGTATCAAGAGTCTTATCCTTGTTCTATTGTGTAACAACAGGTGCAAAACACTAATGAATTATTTATAAAAAAAAAAAAAAAAAAAAAGGTGCTGTTGCACCTGCTTTAACCTTTAACGACTAGATCAGCAGCATCAGCGTGAAAACACAATTTCCTCTATGAGACTTCGAAGAAAAAAGGGTCCCCATTATCTCTACTTTCCTTCTTTTCTGCTTCCCATGTTACTTTTCATATCTTTGCTTCATCTAAATGATGATCGACTTTACCTAATCACAGGACTGTTGCACCCAATGGTTTTCTGAATCACAAGAAAGGACTAAGATGTTAGACTTTATTAGTAACAAATCAGACTTAGCTTAAGCTAATTTAAGAATATTAGTTTAGTTCTGGATTAAGTATACTAGTTTTTCACCCGTGCTACGCACGGGTTTATTTCTCGCTCATGAAACATAAACTCAAGTATCTATCAATAAATTAATACAATACCAAAATGATAAAAGGACTTGTTGTTCAATATTTTCAAAGAGTACAATTAATAAAAAAAACCAATGCCATAAATATATATTAAAATGTCATGGACTTGCAGTCATTTTCTATCTCCTTTCTTTCCTTCCTCATTTCTCTCCCATAAAAAAATATATTTTTTCCGACTTTTTACCATATATACATGATGAAAATGTTATTATGACAACTTTTTATCGAGACAATAGTTATTATGAAAATGTTACATTATATAGGGAATAATTTAGACAGTTATTTTATAATTTAATTGTAAACTATTTTTCTTATTTTCTCTGATAATGAATTTCTGAATCAATATTTAAGCATTAATCCTACAATTTGAGGTTTTCGACGAATTCCACACTTTTATGTTTTTCGTACAATTATTGGTGCGAGAATCTTTCAAAAATAACAATAATATTTTTGGCATATAATTCTACATTGAAAAAGGACCAAATCGAGTTTTATAAGTGTCTTTCTATGATTCCATTATTGGGATAGTAATGAGTTAAAGTGGGTACCATAATTTGTCTCATGAAACTAAACCCAGCAAGAACCCGCGGTGTACAAAACAATTCCGTCGATTAATAATAATTTTCATCACGGATAATTCTACGTTGAAAAAAAAAGTCTACCGGATTTTATCCCGTGTGAGGATCAAGGAAGTTCATTGGATAGTAATTTGTTAACATGTGTCCTGCCATTTATCTCTGTTTTACCACTCTGCAGTCTATACTCTCTGATATTTTTGTTGATTTTTTTTTTTCACATTTCTCCAGTATTTACCTATTCTCGATATGTTAAGAAAATTACCTAAAACAATTTACATTTATTTTTTCCCACTCGATTTCGATTGTTTATGGACGACTTTTTGAGTTACATATTTCAGCTCATTGTTTTTGGACGATTTTTTGAGTTACATATTTCATATAAGCGCATTCGAAAGAGAAAAAGAAACAAACCATTTATATTAGAGCGAACAGTAAATATTTATGAACGGAAATCAATTAGATAGAGCTAAAATTTCTATATACCTTGAAATGAGTCACATGTTCCAGTTAACATCCTAAAATTCATATACTCTTACTTGAATCAGAACATCGGTTTAAATTGGATTGCATTTAGCTCCAAAAATAAAAAGAAAAAAAGAGAGATAAATATAATACACAAATAGATACCGTGGAGCCTAACACCAAGAAGAGATCTTGAAATGAAAATTCAGTATTAAGATCCAGGAAGTAACTAACACCAAGTACAATGACTTGGTGATGCTTCTATCCACAAAAATCTTTTAAGCCTGAATGTCCTCCCTATCTAGAACCAGTTCTTTAAAGATCTGCATTTGCTCGAGCTCCTAAGCATTCAAGATTAATTACACGAGATCCAGTCAAGACAACCAAAAAGTCATTCGCAGCTATATAAAATAAAACTATTAAGTGAATTTATCGAATAGTTAGGAACTAAACTGGTGATGGGATTAAAATTAATGGGCAAACCAGGACCTTGTGGAAACACCTTTCCATAAAATTCTAGCTTACGAACCGGCAACAAACAACATTTTAAAAATGTACCGGAGGCAAACATAGCCTGGCCATGCCTAAATCTAATGCTTGAATTCACCCGTGTCCAACTATATATTATGGGGAATTAACGTGAATGCTAAAAGCGCCTGAATATATAAGGGTGTCAACAAATAGGTACAATGTCACCTAGCCGGAATGTCATCTTAATTTGGATTATTTTTATTATATTCGAAAATTTATTTATAATCATAGCTTGGATATATACGTACCTGACATCTGGCAAATATATTATAAGATGGGGTAAACTGATGAATGTGTTAAACTAAAAGTTTTCCGTATATGCCACCAGCAAATGACTGATTAATGTTTCCGTATATGCCACCAGCAAATGACTGATTAATGTTTTTCACCTGTTTGAGAATAGAACGAAGGAAAAGACTCTTGACACCATCAAAAGACTTAAAATTTACTTTGATCTGAATTGGGACCATTATCTAAAAGTCTGCCTCTGTGACACAATAAGAACAAGGATAAGATTTGACACCACCAAGTCAAAATGTGGGATTGTGACTTAATCCATTTTCAATTAGTAGTTAATGTTATGGTATAAAGGCAATTTCTATGGTGCAATAACTCATCCGCAACGCGTGGAATGTTAGACAAAGAGGTCTATCTGGTGGAGATATATTGATTAATCATAGGATGGATGATTGAAATATCTTCCAAGAAAATGCGCAGTAACACCGAAGAAGTCGCTACCAAGAAAATCACATTCAGACGTAAGTCTTGGATTTGATGATAATTTCCTTGAGGAGAAATGTTGCCCTTGGCTAGAATATATATAAAATCATATAATATCTTTTGTGTTTACAACCCAAGTAAATGGAGATAATCTCCTAAAGGTAAATAAGGCAAGAGGATAATATAAAGTCTATTACACCCCTTAGTCGAGCGAGAGAGGAACAAACGCTAAGACTAGAACGAAAGCGAACAAATAGGCCGAGGAAGCCCCTTGGTAAAGATGTCGACATATTGGTTCTCGGAGGGAACATGTAAGACTTGAATGGCACCAATACGAACTCGTTCACGAACACAATGTATATCAATCTCCACATGTTTGGTGCGTTGATGTTGAACAGGATCTCCAGACATATATATCGCACTTACATTGTCACAGTAAACAATAGTAGCACGTCGTAGAGGTAGTCGGAGCTCTAGAAGAAGATTGCGAAGCCATGTTGTTTCAGCAACCGCATTTTCTACTCCTCGATATTCACTTCAAAGACTTGGATCGAGAGGCTGTGGCTTGACGCTTGGAGGCCACCAGGAGATGAGATTATCACCAAGAAAGACACAAAAACCAGATGTCGATCGTCGAGAATCAGGACAACCGCCCGATCGGCATCGAATATCTTTGTTAAGCGGAGATAGAGGAGACCGAGAGAAATGGGGGTCCGTGGTTGATGGTGCCTCGAAGATAGCGAAGGATTCGCTTGAGGGCATGCATGTGAGGCTCACGGGGATCATGCATAAATAGACATACTCGTGAACCGCGTATGCAATATCTCGGCCGAGTAAAAGTGAGGTAATCGAAGAGCACCCGCTAGGCTTCACGTATAGAGTGGGATCCAAATTGCCGGCCGGAAGTAGCACTTTGAGCTTGGAATGCGTGTCGACAGGGAGTAGTCACCGGATTACATTTTGTCATGGAGGCACGCGCGATGATGTCTGTGCATATAATGACTTGAGACAAAAATAATCCCGAGGATGAACAGTAATGATGATGCCCGAGGAAAATGATGTAGTGGACCAAGGTCGGACATAGCAAACTCTCTCTTCATCAAATCAATGAAGCGGCATAGGAGAGCATCAGTAGAGGCAGTCAAAATAATGTCATCAACATATAAAAGTAAGTATGCCGTTTCGGATCCTGATTGATAAACAAAAAGTGAGGGATTGATCGCTGTCGTATGCGTCAAAAATAATTTCACTTTCCTAAAGTATATGATAAGAAAGAGTTCGTATCCACAGGGAGGCGATTGTAGTTATTTAGTAATCAATTTCTTAAAGTAACCGATTGGGTGGATTTCTGAATTCTATGTAAGCAATAAAAGTATATTAAAAGCAAAGTAAATTGTAGAAAGTAATCAATAGAGAGAGATATTGGTCAGGGAATTCATCTTCAATCTTAGACATGTGCTTGCATATATGATTAGAATTACGCTTTAATCTCTTGTGTTATCAAAAGCCTAGAGAATCAAGAAAGCAAGATAATCTATTAATTTATCAAGTTCATCAACACACACATTAGGGCTGCGTATGTGAATTCTACCTAAAGAATAACCTAACGCCTTGCGCTAATCAAGTTCAATTCCTAGGAGCATTAAGTTTGTAAATAGGCTAATCAATGCAATTGTCATGCGTTGCGCAAAACAATTCGGAAAACGGTCAAACTCTACATATGATTACAAGAGTGTATCACTACAAACCGTAAACATATCATGCTACTTATTCAAGGTTATCGCTTGATGAAAAACCCTAAAATAGCTATGGACTAAGATGCAAGTTCAATTAATTGGCCACTTAACTAATCAAACACCATAATCCTATCACAATACTCCAATCATGTGATCATAGAAACCGCAGAGAATTGAACGATAAACAAGAGAGAAAACTAATACATAAAGCAAACACAAGTTTTAGAAATAGGACTACATCCTTAACCAATAATAGAGAATTTAGCTACTCATAGCTATGAAGTTCATCACAAAAATATGAGTAGAATAAAGAAGAAGATGAACAAAAGCAAACCCTAGTTGTGCAACCAAAAACGGCTCTCCAAAGTTCCAAGAATAAGATATGAGATGATCCCCAAAAGTTGTAGAATTCCTCTTTTTATAGCCTTTCCTCCCTTCCAAAATTAGGTCAAGCCTTCAAAGTCCATTAGATAAAAATCCACCAAGCCCATAATAGAGAGAAACCCGTGTAGAAAATACGCCCAAAAAAGTCGTCGCCGGAAAACTGGTATTGTGGCCGGAAATCGACCGGAGAAGTGGTCGGAAATCGGCTCCGGTGACCGGCAAAGTCCGCCCGGTCACCGGTCAACGGGTTGACTCGGGCGAATCAACTCGGGTCAGTACTCGGTCAATCACCGAGTCAGAGTGTGGGTTGTCAGACGAGTCAGGGTTGAATCAGATAAGTCAGGGTTGAATCAGATCTGACTGGACTGGCTAGACTTGGCATGAGCCATATTGCACTGGCCAATTTGAGATGCACAATCCTTGTACACCCAGCCGTAATGGCCCTACATTGCACCATCTCATACTATGCAACATCACCAGAATCCCTCCAATCTCAGAAACAATCCCCAGCTTCTTGCTAGCAACACAGTCCTGTTCCATTCTGGCCTGCCCTCAACCACCACTGCAAGTATCCCCGACAAAACCCCCAGTTCAATCGTAATCACCAACTTCTAATCCTTCAAAGCACTAGCTCAATGTCTCAGCCCTCAAGCCATAATTTCACCTGCTCATAGTTCAATCACCATCCTGCAAACAATCCATTCATCCTCAGAGTCACACTATTCCATCACTGCGTAAAACCTGCAACCTGCATCAATCAGAGCTTCATTGTAACTTCCTAGCATCAACTTCCATTCTCCTCCAGTGCAACAAAGAACCTTGATCCACTTCAATTCAGCTCGGGCCATATTTTGGTGCACACCAATGCTTCTACATTATACCAAACCCAAGCCATACTCCCGCCATCTCCTCGACTCACTGCACAAAGATGCTCGAGCCATCGCAGAATCGCCAATATCCAGCGTAAACATCACCGGTACTCATAGCCTCGCCATTCTCCATCTCGGTGTCGCCGATGAATCGCAGGCTATGCCACTTCCCTTGCTCAATCCTTTCACCGCAACACCACAAACCACAAGCCACAAGCCCGAGTTGGATATCCCACACTTCTTACGCCTCAACAAATGAACTCCACATAAATACCAATTCAATCATTGCACGCAACTCATATTTCATCAATTTACAGGCCGAGGCCAAACCAACCTCTTCTCAAAGCAACTCCCCGCCAAGAATCACCACCAAAGCCACATCTTAACATTGTCTCGGCTCCAACTGCGGCCTTGCCGAGCCTTCCATTCCTGTGCCCGCATCAAGCTCAGCTCATTCCGTCAACAATTGAGACTATCGTTACCACCACACACTCTTCATTCCTCTATCCCAAGTACCTTATTGTGCAAAGACCTAACTTGCACTTCCTTAGATGCAACACCATTTGTCAAATCTAGCTTCGATTCGCAAACCGAACTACAACCCTAGCTTTGTAGCCGCAAAATACACAACACCAAATCCACCGCTAGCTCCCAATTCTAAAAACTCCACAAACCCATCTCGCATACACACAAGCACCATTTGTTCCTCGGCTTCAACTCGGTCAATCGTTGCTCATCGAAACGACCCGTAACCAATAACCAACATCAACTTCCTGCATCTATTCATGACCTCCTTTGAATCATACCCATCATTGCAAATCACCACTTCCTGCTCTGAATCACCATCTGAGCCATCTCACAGCTAGCACCAGCTTCATCCTTGCCTGAACTGCATCTTTCCATTTCAACCACCAGAACCCATTGAAGACTCATTCTAGTGCCTGAGTTCAAACACCAACAACACCTTCTTGCATTCATCAACTTCCCATCTCATACCCAACCACGGAATAATCCATCCCTTATCAAGCACAAGCCTTAATCAACAACTGCACCCGTCTTCCAATTCATGAATGAAAACCATAATTTATCTCAAACTCCATTACCGATCGTAGAATCAATCTCATCTCCGTAACCTCTTAAGTTCTCCTCCAACTGCTCTGCTTTGAAATTCCCAACATCATCAACATTAGATTCCCAATTTGAAACCCTGTTTCAATTCTTTATTCTTCTTGATTTCTTGTCTTCTCTGTTCATTTTCTTTGTCTCAAATTCGAGTGACCCCATCTTCGATCTGTAATTACAAACCCTAATCTTCCATGAGATCGTCTCAATTCACGGCCATCAACAATAGCGACTTCGATCTCTCAAGAAATTCCATATGAACTCGGTTTGCAAAAGGGAAGAACGAGAGAAAAATAGGATGGGAATTGATTCCCAATTCTCTCGACCTAATTCCGTCTTAAAGGTGGGATGTTATTTGCACCCACTGTTAACTACACCCACAGATTGGGTGCCTATATGAATGGATACTTCTGATAAGGGCTAGCGGATGGCGGCCCCTTAACCACGCCTAGTCCTGTCTCTAGTACTCCTCCAAGAAGAGTTGCCCCTTAACCATAACCGAGCTCCAGATAATGTTTGCCTGTGCAATGACCATTTTGCCCTTTACGCCTCAATTTGGGTGATTTCCGCTTCTTTTCCCCCGTGCGACTCCAAAGTACCTAATAACTCAAAAACACACGTGAAACACATAATTCACAAGAAAAAATAACAAAGAAAGCGTAACTACTAGATAGTAAATACGGTGTATTCTACACCTATCAGATTCCCCCACACTTAGACTTTGCTAGTCCTCGAGCAAAATCAAACACAACAATAAAATACAACAACTCCGTGTCGTCGAGGCTACGGTCACTTTTAGCATAAATAACAAGCCTTTAAACCACTAAGTGTCCCTAGTGGACGAGTTATAGTCTCGTGAGGGTTTACTAGAGATATACCCACAAAACCTATTTTTCCAACTTACTAGTTCTCTGTAATGATAGTATCCAACGCGCTAAGAAGACATAGAGATTACGCACACTAGTCATAAGAAGTTAGACACATAAATGAACACAATCTCATTCTTTAAAGTTGAGAGAGAGATAACCATCCCTTCTCGACTAAAATTCGGGTTCGGAGTGATCGAAAGTCTCGACTCACCACAAGAAAGGGTTTTATGAAATTGCTCTCAATAATAAATGACTCTTTATGGGTCACACATGTGTCCGAGGTTGGAATGAAGAGAGAATCCCGAGACACGTTGAATGGTAGAAAGGCAAAAACCCTCCGAAATATTTTGAAAACCCACATCTTTTATATATTTTTGAAAACCCATTTTTCTCGACGATCTCTTCGAAAGGAAATCAAACCATTTAACGGAGGTGGAAATATGCTTACTTACGGTGAATCCGGTTCGGCGTGCAGCTAGCACCACTCTCACAAGCATCCATAGAAACGTCTTCGATCTTCTATCGGTGTCTTCATCTTCTTCTTCTGTCTTCAACTCTTTATGATAACTCTCGAACTTCGTATAATCTTGACAATATGATTCTTTCCTCAAATTCCTTGTCGCTTGAAACTTCATTATAGATATCCCTTCTTTCCATAGATTTTATTGAAAGAATACAAAAAAATAAAAACAAACTATACAAACCCAATTTTTTTTTTTTTCTTTTTTTTTTTTTTTTTTTTTTATCATTTTTTTTCTTTTTTTTGTTTTTTAATAAGAAATAAAACAAATACAAAATAAAAAAAAATAAAACAAAATAAAAACTATTAACAAACCTAAACATTTTCTCTTGTCTCTTTTTTTTTTTTTTTTTTTTTTTTTTTTTTAATTTTTTTTTTTTTCTTTTTTTTTTTTTTTTTTTTGAGACAAGAGAAAGTAAAATACAAATAAAAATGTAAGTACAATGCCATGGTGTAAGTACTTTACCGCTTGAATCTTCACAACTTATATGTCTTGATATCATAAACTTCTCGAACTTTCATCCTTGATAATTTCCGCTCTTGTATTGTAGTCTTCAACTTATAAAAATTCTGCCCCTGTTTGTTGCTTTACTCAAATCTGAAATCTGCCCATTACTGTAGTGTTGCTTGTAAACCTCGAACATGTTCAACTTTCCTTCGAATTTGTGATGCTCCTCTTGTTGATGATGATGGTGTTTCTATGGACCTGTTGGTGTAGAGAGAGATAAGGTGGATGGTGCTAACTGCGAACAAGATCACAAGTGGAATGTAAGTTAGCAATTCGATGTCACCAACATGGTTGATAAAAATAGCACTCAAGAGATCAAAATAGTGCTTCTATGGTGGGAAATTGGACAACTGACTCACCATTCTGCCCGAATTTACGTACGGTGACACACACTCTAAAAGCACAAATTTAGACAGGTACAAAGAATTGAAGGTCGGTGCCTCACATTATGTAACATGGGTAGTCTCCACTATAGGGGATCACTGTTCTAATACCGAATTCAGTCTGCACCTTATTTGCCACTGGCATGGTTAAATCCAACTTTAACTCTCATACAATTAAGAAACCCGATCATGTTCTCTGTCATCTCTAAGTTCAGTCACTATTGTGAGATTCTCGATGTAATCTTAGCGACATGTATACTATGTGACTCTAAACTAACTACAAGTTGGAGTTTTCTTATTCACTAGTTCACAAAAAAGTTGAAAAAATGCAAAAATTTACAACATAAACCACTCCCCCACACTTAAACTTTACATTGTCCTCAATGTAAATTGAATCATCCAAAGTAAGTCAAGGTGGGAAATCCTAATAATAAATCAGCCAAAAACAAAGAAAACAAAACAAGAAAAACTAAAAACAAGAAAAAAAAATACAAGACAAGAAATACTCATCCTTTGGGTTGCCTCCCAATTAGCGCTTGGTTTAAAGTCGTCACCCGACTATTTCCTTGCTTTCTATGACTCCTCCGGAGGGAGTACTTCCACAAGATTAACTCCTTCCACGACATCCGAAGAGAAGTTCTCATAATATGGTTTCAACCGTTGCCCATTCACTTTAAGTTCATTACCCGTAGTTAAACTACGAATTTCCTTCGCACCATGAGAAAACACATTAGTCACAATAAAAGGTCCAATCCAACGTGACCTTAATTTACCCGGAAATATTTGCAAACGCGAATTAAACAAAAGCACTTTCTCGCCCAACGCAAAATTGTTTCTTAGAAATCATATTATCATGAAAAGCCTTTGTCTTTTCCTTGTAAATCCGTGAGCTTTCAAATGCATCATTACGAATCTCCTCTAACTCTTGAAGTTGTAACTTCCTTTGCTTTCAAACACCATCCAACTCCATGTTGCATTGCTTAATAGCCCAAAACGCCTTATGCTCAATTTCCACGGGTAAGTGACAAGGTTTACCATAAACAAGCCTAAAAGGAGACATCCCAATAGGTGTTTTATACGCGGTTCTATATGCCCACAAAGCATCGTTGAGTCGCATGCTCCAATCCTTCCTTGTAGGATTCACCGTCTTTTCAAGAATTGATTTCACCTCTCGGTTTGAAACTTCGGCTTGTCCATTAGTTTGCGGATGGTAGGGGGTTGCAATCCTATGCGACACATTGTACTACCTTAACAAGCTTTGCAGAACCTGTTTTTGAAGTGTGAACCTCCATCGCTAATTATATCCCTTGGAATTCCAAACCTTGCAAATATATTAGCTTGCACAAAATCTGGAAACAACTTTAGAATCATTAGTTGGGGCGGCCTTAGCTTCCACCCATTTCGAGACATAATCCCAAGAAGCAAAATATAATAATTCCCATTAGAATTGACAAAAGGACCCATAAAATCAATTCCCCAAACATCAAAAACCTCCACAAATTGAATAATAGTTTGCGGCATTTGATTTCGAGCACCTAGATTGCCGGTTCTTTGGCACCTATCACATGTGATACAAAATGCATGTGCATCCTTAAACAAAGTTGGCCAAAAGAAACCACATTCTAATACCTTGAGAGCGGTTCTCTTACTCCAAAAATGTCCTCCACAAGCATATGAGTGGCAAAAAGACAAGATAGAGTTAAATTCAATTTCGGAACACACCTACGTATTACTTGGTCACTACAATGCTTCCATAAGTATGGATCATCCCATATGTATTGGTTACCTAACTTCTTAAGTTTGTCCCTCTCGGCACGAGACAAGTTCTTTGGGATTTGTTTAGACACTAAGTAATTAACATCATCGGCGTACCATGGTTCTCCAAAGGCAATTGAGAATAGTTTCTCTTCCGGGAAACTCTCACGCATCGGGATAGTCTCCTTGTCCACAGCAAGTCGGCTTAAGTGATCCGCAACGGTGTTCTCAATTCCTTTCTTGTCTTTGATTTCAATATCAAACTCTTGCAAGAGTAATATCCATCGTATGAGCCTCGGTTTCGCCTCTTTCTTTGTAAGCAAGTATCTAAGTGCTGCATGATCGAAAAGACAACAACTTTTGTACCAATTAGATAAGAGCGAAATTTTTCTAAAGCAAAAACAATGGCTAATAACTCTTTTTCAGTAGTTGTGTAGTTTTGTTGGGCCTCATTTAACGTTCTAGAAGCATAATAAATGGCATGAGGTATCTTCCCCACACGCTGCCCAAGCACCGCACCAACCGCATAGTCACTTGCATCACACATGAGTTCAAACGGCTTACTCCAATCCGGTGGTTTAATGATAGGGGCTGAAATCAAAAGTTCTTTCAAACGATTGAATGCCGCCACACACTTCTCATCAAAGTTAAAAACCACATCTTTTTGCAATAGGGTACAAAGTGGTGATGCTATCTTGGAAAAGTCCTTGATGAACCTACGATAAAACCTGCATGACCAAGAAAAGAACGTATCTCCCCACCGTAGTAGGAGGGGTTAGAGCACGAATAAGGTCTATCTTAGATTTATCGACTTCCAAGCCTTTAGAAGATATAATATGGCCTAAAACTATGCCATGAGTTACCATGAAATGGCACTTCTCCCAATTTAGCACAAGATTTGTTTCAACACATCGTTCAAGGATTAGAGACAAATTGTTCAAGCAAAGGTCAAAAGAATCACCAAAGACACTAAAGTCATCCATGAACACTTCGATTATGTTTTCAACATATTCGAAAAGATACTTACCATACACCTTTGAAAAGTAATAGGAGCATTGCATAGGCCAAAAGGCATCCTTCTATAAGCAAAAGTACCGAAAGGACAAGTGAAAGTAGTTTTCTCTTGGTCCTCCGGTGCTATCACAACTGATTATAACCCGAATAGCCATCAAGAAAGCAATAGTAAGAGTGTCCACTAAACGTTCAAGCATTTGATCAATAAAAGGTAAAGGAAAGTGATCTTTTCTAGTGGTGGCATTCAATTTTCTATAATCAATACAAACCCTCCAACCGGTTTGCACACGAGTTGGGACAAGTTCATTCTTATCATTCTCCACCACCGTCACACCCGATTTCTTTGGTACCACTTGTACGGGCTTACCAACTTGCTATCGGATATGGGGTAGATAACACCCACGTCCAAAAGCTTGAGTATCTCCTTTTTCACAACTTTCATCATGGGAGGATTCAAACGGCGTTGCGCTTCCCTTGTAGGCTTTAAATCATCCTCCACACGGATCTTATGCATACAAACGGCAGGGCTAATACCCTTGATATCGGCAATTGTCCATCCTATGGCCGTCTTGTACGTCCTTAGCACCCTTAGAAGTTTTTGCTCATGTAATTCATTAAGCTCGTTAGAAACAATCACGGGTAAATCTTCATTGTCACCCAAGTACAAGTACTTTAAGTGACTTGGAAGAGGTTTCAATTCTAAACTTGGAGGTTTAACAATAGATGGCACAAGTTTTTCATTATTTCAAGGTAAAGACGCATATGAAACATTCTTAGTTGCTGATTTTTCCGGTAATGAGTCAAGAGAACCAATGGTTTCTTTCATCTCATCACTATACGCATAACCATTGTCAATTGGAGTAGTGAGAACGGTTTCCAAAGTATCAACACCATTCAACTCAAACATTTGTTGCGCCAATGTGTCCATCAAATCAATGGAGAAACAAGAGTGGACATCGCTAGGATATCTCATCGTCTTGAAAATGTTGAAACGTATTATTTCTCCATCAAACTCCATAGTTAGCGTTCCCTTGTCAACATCAATAATGGTTTTCGCCGTTTTCATGAAGGGACGCCCAAGTAGCAATGGAAGAGACGAGTCCGGTGAACCTTCATCCATCTCTAACACGCAAAAGTCCGCTGGAAATACAAGTTGATTAACCCGCACAAGAACATCCTCAACAATACCCATTGGGTAGACATTAGAACGATCGGCTAATTGCAACACAATTCCAGCCGTTTGAGAGGACCAAGATCAAGTGAATTATACATAGACGCGGGCATGACATTAACGGAAGCACCTAAGTCCAACATAGCTTTATTAAATGTAGTGTTACCAATTGTGACGGGAATGTCAAAGCTACCCGGGTCCTTGCACTTAAGTGGGAGTTTATGTTGTAAGATTGCCGAAGCATTCTCCCCCACACTAAGCACTTCATTACCTTTGAGCCTTTGCTTATTGGTACACAAGTCCTTTAACACCTTTGCATACTTTGGAACTTGCTTGAATGCATCTATGAGTGGTATGTTCACATGGATCTTCTTTAGAACGTCTAAAACCTCCTTTTCTAATTCCGCTTTCTTAGAACTTGCAAATCTGCGAGGGAAAGGTAGAGGAGGAACATAAGTAGAAACCGGAGTTTTAGAGTTAGGAATAGGTACCTCAGAAGTTTGGGGAGAATCCTCGGTTTTCTCCTCCAAAACAGTTCCTTTGGTGTTTCCACCACGCCCGAATCAAGAATTCGGGTTGCACAAGTTGTGTACCACTTCTCAATGTAATTGCATTAACACCCTCTTTTGGGTTGATAGGTTGAGAAGGGAGTTTCCCACCATTTTGTGCCTTTAATTGATTCAACTCCATAGCCATAGAACCAACTTGAGTTTGCAACTCCTTAACCGAACTCTCCGTTCTTTGCATAAAAGATTTCAGCAACTCCTCCATATTGGACCCCATAGTTTGAGGTTGTTGTTGTTGTTGAAATTGTTGTCTCGGTTGGAATTGTTGTTGTTGAGGTTGAAATCCACTCGGGTTGTTGAAACTAGATTGTTGAGTCGCTCCTTGCTTATTGGCATAGCTAAAGTTGGGGTGATCTCGCCATCCCGGATTGTAAGTGTTGGAGTAGGGATCATACCGTATTTGTTGATTTGGAAAGATCGCATTAGCTTGCTCGTCTTCATAAGATTGAGAAGAACTTGGTATCACCGCGGCTGCAACTTGTTGAAGCATTGCGTTCATGTTACCCATTTGTTGACGAAGCTCTTCAACCTCGCTCACCTCACTCACCCTTCTTAGAATCACATCCGAACCACGACTCAGAAATTGTTGTGAGTTCGCTGCCATGTTTTCAATCAACTTTCTAGCTTGTGCCACCGTCTTTTTAACTAGTGCACCACCACCCGCAGCGTCGAGAAGATTCATATCACTTGATTGGAGTCCTTCGTAGAAGTATTGCATGATCATGGCGTCACTGAATTGGTGGTGAGGACAGCTTGCCACCAATCTCTTGTAGCGTTCCCAACATTCATATAAGAATTCCCCACATTCGCTTCATCCCACAAATCTCCTTGCGAATTTGAGTAGCCTTTGATGCGGAAAATATCTCTCCAAAAAGAGTTTCTTCAGCCCATTCCATGTTGTGACACTTAGGAAGGTAAGTAGTATAACCAATCCTTAGCACTATCCATCAAAGATAAACGGAAAACTTTCAACATTGCACCATCCGCCTCTACATCCGGTGGAAGCATAGCCGTGACAGTGGTGTGGAAGTCCATAAGATGTTTGTTTGGGTCTTCATTCACCATGCCATGGAACTTTGGTAATTCTCTAAGCAACCCCGGCTTAATCTCAAAAGTAGAGTCCGTTTGAATACACCCCTGTTGGGTATCAAGCTTATGAGAAGCCAAGTCCTTGAGTGTACGATTTGCATCACCCATTGTTAATTCAACTTGTGGTACATCTACGATTGGAACCTCTTTCTCTCCTTCTAAGTGTAACTCTTCGTCCACTTCTAACTCGTGCTCGTCCGCTGCGCCTTGACTTGGTTGGAGTATTATGCCTCTTCGAGTATCTATCCCGCACCTTGGATAATTCCAATCTTTAGTAGCCAGGGATCGATACCTGAAAACAATTCTAGCAACCAAGTGAGAGACAAGACGACAAACAAAAAGCAAAGATAAAAGCAGAAATTGTAAAAAGAAACTAAAAACTTAATAACAAGCCGTGTGCCTCCCGCAGCAATGGCGCCAAAATTTGATATTTGTCGATGCGTCAAAAATAATTTCACTTTCCTAAAGTATATGATAAGAAAGAGTTCGTATCCACAGGGAGGCGATTGTAGTTATTTAGTAATCAATTTCTTAAAGTAACCGATTGGGGGGATTTCTGAATTCTATGTAAGCAATAAAAGTATATTAAAAGCAAAGTAAATTGTAGAAAGTAATCAATAGAGAGAGATATTAGTCAGGGAATTCATCTTCAATCTTAGACATGTGCTTGCATATATGATTAGAATTACGCTTTAATCTCTTGTGTTATCAAAAGCCTAGAGAATCAAGAAAGCAAGATAATCTATTAATTTCTCAAGTTCATCAACACACACATTAGGGCTGCGTATGTGAATTCTACCTAAAGAATAACCTAACGCCTTGCGCTAATCAATTTCAATTCCTAGGAGCATTAAGTTTCAGAAATAGGCTAATCAATGCAATTGTCATGCGTTGCGCAAAACAATTCGGAAAACGGTCAAACTCTACATATGATTACAAGAGTGTATCACTACAAACCGTAAACATATCATGCTACTTGTATTCAAGGTTATCGCTTGATGAAAAACCCTAAAATAGCTATGGACTAAGATGCAAGTTCAATTAATTGGCCACTTAACTAATCAAACACCATAATCCTATCACAATACTTCAATCATGTGATCATAGAAACCGCAGAGAATTGAACGATAAACAAGAGAGAAAACTAATACATAAAGCAAACACAAGTTTTAGAAATCGAACTACATCCTTAACCAATAATAGAGAATTTAGCTACTCATAGCTATGAAGTTCATAACAAAAATATGAGTAGAATAAAGAAAAAGATGAACAAAAGCAAACCCTAGTTGTGCAAACCAAAAACGGCTCTCCAAAGTTCCAAGAATAAGATATGATATGATCCCCAAAAGTTGTAGAATTCCTCTTTTTATAGCCTTTTCTCCCTTCCAAAATTAGGTCAAGCCTTCAAAGTCCATTAGATAAAAATCCACCAAGCCCATAATAGAGAGAAACCCGTGTAGAAAATACGCCCAAAAAAGTCGTCGCCGGAAAACTGGTATTGTGGCCGGAAATCGACCGGAGAAGTGGTCGGAAATCGGCTCTGGTGACCGGCAAAGTCCGCCCGGTTACCGGTCAACGGGTTGACTCGGGCGAATCAACTCGGGTCAGTACTCGGTCAATCACCGAGTCAGAGTGTGGGTTGTCAGACGAGTCAGGGTTGAATCAGATAAGTCAGGGTTGAATCAGATCTGACTGGACTGGCTAGACTTGGCATGAGCCATATTGCACTGGCCAATTTGAGATGCACAATCCTTGTACACCAGAAATTGTAATGGCCCTACATTGCACCATCTCATACTATGCAACATCACCAGAATCCCTCCAATCTCAGAAACAATCCCCAGCTTCTTGCTAGCAACACAGTCCTGTTCCATTCTGGCCTGCCCTCAACCACCACTGCAAGTATCCCTGACAAAAACCCCACAGTTCAATCGGAATCACCAACTTCTAATCCTTCAAAGCACTAGCTCAATGTCTCAGCCCTCAAGCCATAATTTCACCTGCTCATAGTTCAATCACCATCCTGCAAACAATCCATTCATCCTCAGAGTCACACTATTCCATCACTGCGTAAAACCTGCAACCTGCATCAATCCAGGCTTCCTTGTAACTTCCTAGCATCAACTTCCATTCTCCTCCAGCTGCAACAGCAACCTTGATCCACTTCAATTCAGCTCAGGCCATATTTTCAGTGCACACCAATGCTTCTACATTATACCAAACCCAAGCCATACTCCCTGCCATCTCCTGCAGCTCACTGCACAGCATGCTCGAGCCATCCGCAACTGCCAATATCCAGCGTAAACATCACCAGTACTCATAGCCTGCCATTCTCCATCTCAGTGTCGCCAGTAACTGCAGCTATGCCACTTCCCTTGCTCAATCCTTTCACCTGCAACACCACAAACCACAAGCCACAAGCCCAGTTGGATATCCCACACTTCTTACAGCTCAACAAATGAACTCCACATAAATACCAATTCAATCAATGCCTGCAACTCATATTTCATCAATTTACCAGGCCAGGCCAAACCAACCTCTTTTCAGCAACTCCTGCCAGCAATCACCAGCTCATGCCACATCTTAACATTGTCTCAGCTCCAACCTGCAGCCCTTGCCAGAGCCTTCCATTCCTGTGCCCGCATCAAGCTCACCATTCCGTCAACAATTGAGACTATCGTTACACCACACACTCTTCATTCCTCTATCCCAAGACCTTATTGTGCAAAGACCTAACTTGCACTTCCTTAGATGCAACACCATTTGTCAAATATAGCTTCAATTATCGTAAACCGAACTACAACCCTAGCACATGTAGCCGCAAAATACACAACACCAAATCCACCGCTAGCTCCCAATTCTAAAAACTCCACAAACCCATCTCTCGCATACACACAAGCACCATTTGTTCCTCGCCTTCAACTCACTCAACTGTTGCTCATCGAAAACAAATGTAACCAATAACCAACATCAACTTCCCCCGCATCTATTCATGACCTCCACTTAATCATACCCATCATTGCAAATCACCACTTCCCCGCCCGAATCACCATCCGAGCCATCTCACAATGCCTAGCACCAGCTTCATCCTTGCCTGAAACTGCATCTTTCCATTTCAACCACCAGAACCCATTGAAGACTCATTCTAGTGCCTGAGTTCAAACACCAACAACACCTTCTTGCATTCATCAACTTCCCCATCTCATACCCAACCACAAGAATAATCCATCCCTTATCAAAGACAAGCCTTAATCAACAACCAGACCCGTCTTCCAATTCATGAATGAAAACCATAATTTATCTCAAACTCCATTACCGACTGTAGAATCAATCTCAGCCCCCGTAACCTCTTAAGTTCTCCTCCAATCTGTTCTTTCTGAAATTCCCAACATCATCAACATTAGATTCCCAATTTGTAAACCCTGTTTCAATTCTTCTATTCTTCTTGATTTCTTGTCTTCTCTGTTCATTTTCTTTGTCTCAAATTCGAATCACCCCATCTTCGATCTGTAATTACAAACCCTAATCTTCCATGAGATCGTCTCAATTCACGGCCATCAACAGTAGCGACTTCGATCTCTCAAGAAATTTCATATGAACTCTACTGCAAAAGGGAAGAACGAGAGAAAAATAGGATGGGAATTGATTCCCAATTCTCTCGACCTAATTCCGTCTTAAAGGTGGGACGTTATTTGCACCCACTGTTAACTACACCCACAGATTGGGTGCCTATATGAATGGATACTTCTGATAAGGGCTAGCCAGATGGCAGCCCCTTAACCACAGCTAGTCTGTCTCTAGTACTCCTCCAAGAAGAGTTGCCCCTTAACCATAACCGAGCTCCAGATAATGTTTGCCTGTGCAATGACCATTTTGCCCTTTACGCCTCAATTTGGGTGATTTCCACTTCTTTTCCCCCGTGCGACTCCAAAGTACCTAATAACTCAAAAACACACGTGAAACACATAATTCACAAGAAAAAAAATAGCAAAGAAAGCGTAACTACTAGATAGTAAATACGGTGTATTCTACACCTATCGGGGATCACATACACTACCACTAAAACCACAACCTGTGATAAACTTGGCAAATCTTTGAAACCACGCCCGGGAGCCCGCTTGAGGCCATAGAGAGATCTACGTAATCTACATACGTAATCGGGTGAGCAGTGGTCAACAAATCCTCGGAGGTGATGCATATAGACTGTCTCGGTTAGATCACCATGAAGAAAAGCGTTCTTGACATCTAGTTGATGTATGGGCCAAGATCGTGATGTAGCAATAGTGAGAATGAAGATTTAATAGTAGCAGAGTTTAACAACCAGGACTAAATGTTTCAAAACAAATCAACTCCAACTTGTTGAGATTTGCCATTGGCAACAAGACGAGCCTTGTAACGTCGAGGGATCCATCGGCATTATATTTATGACGAAATAGCCACATAGAACTAATAACATGAGCATCACGAGGTCGTGGTACAAGTTCCCAAGTATTAGTTTTCAACATAGCATTGTACTCGTCTTTCATGGCAAAGATTCCGGCTTTATGTCCCTAAGAGCATACAAGTGAGAACGGGGAATTGGAGAGATATGTCGTAAAGTTTGAACATGGAGATTGAGCCGGTGGATCGGTCGGTAAATACCACGGGAGGCTCGAGTAACAGGACGAGAAGGAGTTGTAGTGCGGGGAGAAGTTGTAGTGGGAAGGACGAGTAGGTAGGTGGCGAGGATGGAGAGACTATAGTGGGAAGGATAGTAGTAGGGACGGTAGTGGAGTTAGGATCTCAGAGCAAGAGGGGCAGAGGAGATGGTGGAGTCTGCAAAATTGTGGAATTAGTGCAGAGAGGACCCGAGAAAACGACTTAGAGAAGATATTGACCGACGAGGTACATGGGTCTATTAGGGGAAGGTTGGTGTTCATACATAGGAGTTGGTGGAACTGACGTACGTACAGGTGGAGGAAGTGGAACTGACGTACGTACAGGTGGAGCCAGAGAGTTGTGTTGGACTGACGTGGGCTTGGAGGTTGGAAGTGGAACAGACGCAGAAGATGGGAAGTTGGACCGACGGTGAGGAGGGGTATAGGGTCCTGAAGTAGTGGGTGGGATAGTGGAAGCCTGAGTGTCAGTAGGTTGATCATGCTGTATAGATGGGTAAGAGAGGTTATAGGAAGAATGGAGGATATTTGGGGGAGACTCGACAATAGAAGAGGTATTTGTAGTGAGATTTTTGAAGGGAAAGATATTTTCATCGAAAGTTACATGACGAGAGGTCAAATAAATATAGATGGTTATTACATGAAAGAAGCTCAGAAGCATAGGAACACGAATGATCCTGTAAGGATTTTCATGTGCACGCTCTCACAGTTGTTAGATGATGTAACAGTAACGCACTTAACAGTATCTTTTTCACCTTGATTGCTATTCCAATATAGCCAATTTAGTTAACCAAGTCAACGTGGACTTATCTAGCTAGACAAATGGGAGTATGAAGAGCCAACCGTTAGAAAAATATTACATGGGTTTTAACCAAGTCCTTGTTTGACGCGTTGGAGACGTATGTTAGCGTTCCAATTAATTAACATTATATCGACCCATCAATTAAGCTGTCTTGCTTTGTTATGATCTAATGATGTCACCACTTTTCTTGTGATGGGCATCCGAGAACATCTACTTGAATGGATAACTTAATTCAAGTCATTGTTAGATTTTGTGATCAAATCATCATAATAACTCTCCTTTTTCTTCTATATATAGCCAACGGTTCGTACAACTAACTGTCGCTGTATCAGGACACATTTTGTAACGGTACCCCAGTATGAAGTTCTTACTACAGTTGTTTTCTCTAAGGTAATAAAAGTGTCACTAAACCCGGAATGAACCGTCACTAAAACCTTCTTTTGTACTCGAACTAGGCAACAACAAGGAAAACGTTAAAAACCATGTAATTATAAGTGTAGAAACTATCACTGAGTCCTTTACTTTGCATATCTCACATGCCTGCCACTGCATTATCTCATGCTTATTCTGCCACTGCATTATCTCATGCTTATTCTGCCACTAATGTACTAATGTGTCAGAGGTGATGAGGAACTTTGAAATTTCAAACAAAAAGCTAATGTAAATAGAACAAGTTCTGTCAGAGGTGATGAGGAACTTTGAAATTTCAAACAAAAAGCTAATGTAAATAGAACAAGTTCACCGGGATTGAAATCCCGAAAATGCTAGGCTTCCCCCCAACCGTTTCCACCGTGAAGTGTCATGTAGATAGTGGTGTGATGCCACACAAAAGGGGCCCCTGTTAACTCCAATCCCGGGATCAAGGGTTAAGATCACTGCTACATAATGGGGGAAGGTAGTGGGGAAGGGTAGTAGCTTCAACGTTGAAATCCTGTGAATCACACCGCGTGAAACAATTGCCATGGGTTCTACCGTGTTGAACCCCACCCCCTATTTTTCTTCTGGTGGGCCCAGGGGTTTTCTCTCTGCGGTGTGTTTCTTGGTGGAGAATGCGCGGTATGTCTAGCAAAACCGATGTAAGGCTAAGTCATATGGTGTGTTAATCTAGAAGCTAGATTGGCAATCCACGTCAGCTAGGGCGACCTCCTAAGTCATATGGGAGTGCTAATGTAGCAACTAGATTAACACTCCACGTCATCTGGGACCACTGTCTAGTGTTTGTTTGGTTTAGCGCTTTAAATCTCACCCGTTAGATTAGAAAATTAATCTCCCAGCGCTGAACCATTTAGCGTTAAAGTCATTTTTTCAGCGCTGAATCATTCAGCGTTTCAATCTCGCTGCTAGTTGAACTGCGAGCACTTACTAGGAGAGAGAAATAGTGTTAACTTTTAGACCACACTTTTTTTTTGATTTGCAACACTTTTTGGCCAATCTAGCAGCTCAATCTAGCCCATAGGGGTTAGCCTAAATAATGGAGGATATCCGGATTTCCGATTGCGCTTCTTAGATCTATTAGTTAGATTCAAACAATTTTTTAATGAGAACATTATTTAAATACCCCTCAAAATCCCCCTTTAAAATATACCCTTATTCAATTTTTAAAAACACTTCTACCTTCTGAAAAGTGGAAGCAACTAGCACAAGTTGCTTTTTTAAGTGGATGCAACTAATGCATAGTTGCTTCCAAAAGTGGAAGCAACTTTCTCAGTTGACTCCAAAAAAACAATTTTTTACCCCTAAAGGGTATTTGTGCAAGGTCAACTAAAATGGAGGGTATTTATAACATTCCCACTTTTTTTTTTTAATTTGCATCCGTATATCAATATTCAACGACGTTAATACATTGTCGGCCATATCTGTGACTAGATTTTCTAATAAAATATCAATTGCAATGGGGATTTGTCCTGGGAAAGGGTTTTTAAAATTTAGCTACAATTACAAGAACATATGGTTTTCTAATGTTTAACTCAACGGAATATGATAGGGTATTGTTTGGCTGAAATCACCAAGTGTGTTTTCATATTTTATTTCTAAATCTCGAAGCTGCTTAATATGATTATTAGAGTCAATTTTGTTAAGTTAGACCAATAACATAAATAAGTTGGAGTCCGAATTTGTGCACACTCCTTAACGAAAAACGCTGCGTATAGGCCTTTTTTTAGGCCTTTCTACCTGAAGTTTTATTTATATCTTTATTCTTTAAAGCTAGTATTTATTGAAAACATATCGTAAGACGTAAAATCTGTTTACTTGTTTTTGGTATCGGTGACTTATTTATTATACTATGCCCAAAATATCAAGGAAAGATACACTAGTTGTTTCATACAACTTTTTTGTTTGGAGTTACGAAGTATAGTTTATGTATGGACTTCATGAGTCGACATATTTCTAATTGGTAAGTTGTTATTATTAGTTTGTTGAAATTCCGTAATTAATTCAACCCTTGGGATCATATACGAAGGGATGTCATAATCATAACCGAAAGAACTAGACTTGCGAAATTCTGCTTAGTAGTTGAAAGAGAGTTCAGGACAAGTGTTGGTGGAGAAAACTCGTACAAATTCTTCCAAAGCGACAAGTGTTGTTTACGCATACCATTGAAAAGTACTTCCGGCTTTGAAGCCCGTCATCTTGTGCACTTGCACAAGGCGCAATTTTTTTTAAGCTACTCTGGGCTTATATTTCATCGCCCAATATGTTTGGGTAGTTCGAAATCTAAAGAAACACGGACAGAAAAGAAGTCTGATGAAAACTACAAAGTTAACTTTTCATCTTCTCCTGTAACTTCTCTTTAATCGGTCAACCCTAAGGGATTTCAAACTGCAATTGAAGCAGCAAGCAGGCGAGAGTGAGAGAGGAAAAAAATCACTAAATCATAATCCATACAGTATTATAATTAAGGTTTGTTTAATTCTACGTATCTGCATTCATGATTCATTGTTCGATAGTAATAAATTCTTAGCATAAATCCTTCTCTTTGACTAGAATTTGTGTTTACTGTTTAGAAAATTCCACTCAGTACATATATGTTACATTTTTGTTTGTACCTAGTATGTTAACTTTCATATGTTAACTTTCATGTTCATAATCACAGACTTACAATTGATTATTCATTGTGCACATACACCATACTGATAGTTTCAGTTAGATATTATTTATTACTGAATCAATCCTTGTTACTTGCTAGTTGTGATATGCAAACAGTGAACCGACTAAAAGTGATTGCAACACCTTTTTATAGGGTACGCCAGTGGACTTTGGATTTTCTTTAATTTTTCAAGATGCCACCAAAGTATGAGTATCAAGCTACGAATTGATTAAGGTACGATCGTAAAGATACTGCCTCGCCTAATCGTTCCCTAGTTATATACTTATATTGCCTCGCCTTTTCGAAATTAAATGACCACGGACACAAAGTTAATAAGACGATCACTACTACTAGTACAACCGTTGCCACGGTGGGAGGGCCGACCGAAAAAATTGACGCAAAACTAAATTTTGTACTCACAATTTAGGTCCGCCATAATGGCACGGAGTCTTGTAAATTTATAAAGCGAAACTGTATAGCAAAGAGATGTTCAAACAAAAGACATCATATTTCTTTGAAGGAGATGTAAAGCAATTTCTAAAATTGTATACAGTTGAAAAGTCAGGCCGAATCAACTGATTGAATCAGTCATAACTCAGTCAGCTGCTAGTCAGAAAGCTCTGTTGCGCCATCTTGGCCGTTTAAAGCTTCGGCCTGCTTCAGCCTTCACTGCACATGCCTGCACAGCCAACTCAATCCATCATATGCCTACTCCGATTGCAACTCAGCTCTGCTTCATTTCAGTTCAAGCACAACTTAGGTTATCTTTGACCACACATATTTACTTCTATCACCAGAAATCACACAAAACACTCACTTCATCTTCAGATAACATGATGTCCTTCATTAACTATCTCCTTGGCATCAAAAATTTCTTCTTTAACAGATGATATTATCTTCCATGTCTTTAAACCACCGCAATCAACAGGTGATGGGATTTTTGGTAGCGAAAAAGAATGAGCGGACCTTTATCTGAACATAAAAATTACACGTTTAAAGTTCAGAGAAACTATAAAACTAAAAGAAGCATATCGTGTGTGAGCATAAACCTAAACTGATTAGAAAAATGTAAAGATGAAAGTGTATACCTTCAGTAGTAAGTGTGCTTTTCGTGTTTCCTGCACTATTGTCACTTGATTTGAGATAGCTGTTGATGGTGTCCCTTAGTGTTTTGTTAGGAATGAGGTCATCCACGGGTATTTTTTCACCCCACAAATACACATAGATTTTGAAATAATGTTGCCTCTGATACCTGATTTAATTCAAGTACATTAGTAAGTCGAGCAGTCAATTACTTGCATATCGAGAAAGAAGAGTAAAACATTTCGTTGAAAAGAGATACAGATTTCTTACATTCATTGCAAAAACTTTGAAAACAACACTTTCTTGTAAGTACTGCGTCTTTCATCACTTCTTTACACAATGGGCAGTAGAGTTCTGGAGGAAAATTGATAACTCGCCCTGAAGCAGAGGGTACGCTTTCAACTTCCTTCTCAAAAGAATCCCTGACTCAAATAAGATTTAAGTTAATTTGTATTTATACAACAAAGTAGAAGAACTAAACCAACTTGTAGATAACAGCGAAACCAACTTACCCATCGGGCTTCATAACAACAACTGCATCTGGAAATGCATATGAGTAGTCAACATTCACCGTTAACAATGGACTTTGGGATACCAGTGGGAGGCCTACCATTTTATGTCGTATCAGGATCACCATCGGTAGGACAGTGCTGAATAAAATGTCTTGAATATAGATACAACCAGTCAAATTTTTCATGTGAACTTACCAAAACAGAAAAGACAAACAAACAGGCATATTATTCAGATTTTTTAACATACCAGAACCCTAATCAGAACATATGTAGCCTTTCTCAGTGGTTCGAAATTTCCTTGCAATATTCTTATTCGCAAAAACACATAAATCCATCTGAAACTAACATAATATGTTCCATTAGGAAACTAACATAATATCGATTGTCGGATCCACCTAAAATCACTGTGTTCCTTGATAATCAAGATATACTTGATCTTGATGTTATTTCATAAGGGAAAAGTATGAATGCTTTTTCAATCCCCTGTTCTCTTCCAAGGTAAACTCAACCTTTACTCTACTCCTACTTCTTACTAACTTGAATCCCTACGCCTGTATTTGACTTTGGATTCTTTCATAAACCTGGAGTCGGGTGTTTTTGTCAACGCGACTCGGTCCTCGGGCCCATCTTTAGTACACTATTTTATGCAGACCACGTAGCATCTCATGGATGTTCCGATGGAGTCTGAAATTCTTACACAAAGTCTCTGTGCAAAATCTCATGCAGTTTGAGAGTTGGACTTGGAGTTATATGCACAGAAATAAACTTGCCAGTTAGTATGCAGATGAAATAGCTAAATAAGCTAGTAAAGAGAGTATCTATATTGGTTAGAAGATTTTCCTGATTTCTTGTTAAACTTTATTGTGCATGATACTGCCTAATTATTCTTTGGCACAAAATAATAATAATAATAATAATAATAATAATAATCTTAAGTAACTAACAGACAGTTGTGATTTTAATAGTTTACATCGATGTCTTATTGGTAGGTTGTTGTGCAATTTTGGCAACAAGAATCGCCCTGTCCTGCCTCAAGGACACTGGGGAATCATATTATATATGATGCAATTTTAACAAAATTAGATGTCAAAAGGATATGAATAAATTTCCCTCGGTGCAATCAACTCAAGTTCACCTAAAATCATTCTATGTTGACTTTGGTTTAGCATCCTTATAAATATTTTCCTATGTTAAACATATTCGAACGTTCGACAACCTAGACAACCTAGAATCCGATTAATGGGCCACAACTAAGAATCTATATTTTATCGAAGTAGTCTGGAAACAACTTGACTAATAACAAAGTCAACATGGTCTATAAGATGGAACAAATGACATTCATTTTATCGAATACGGAGATCGATTCTACAAAAGAGTAAAGGTTGGTGATATGAACTAGCGTAATGTTTGTCTTCTAGAAGAACTGACAAATGAAACTTCAACACAAAAGGATCATGATAACAAAATAAAAGGTCGATATTCATACTTTGCTTCTCTGCATTTTCTTTTAACTCAATCTGATAGGCTTGCATGATCATCGAGTGTGTTATTGCAGTCTAGATATGTCGGGTTTATCTCCTCTTTGAACTTGTCCCGTATGAGCTTCATGCGCTCTTATTGCTCGCAAAATAATGAAAGCTATCAACCCTCATAGTATATACGTAATAAATTTGGTTTATCGTTCTCAAGAAAGACCGGAATTACTCTCAGTTGCCTAATTCAAAATCAATAAATCACCTTCAGGTTTGACTCATTAAATCGTGAGACAAGAATAAACATAAAAAATAAACAATCATTCTTATTGACATTCAATCTCGATGATCAAATCCAATCATCAACTTGCAATAGTGGTATAGCCAGGAATGTGGGAGAAGTACTACCCATCCAATGATCAATGTAGTCAACTTAACAGAAAAATCGTAAAATATATAGTTTAACAAGTAAGGTGAGCTACAGACGCAGTTCAATCAATCTAACAACTTTGTGTATTTGGACTATGTGCTTAAGCTTGACAGCAACAAGCATTGAAGTAATTTATAACTTACTTCAATGAATGAGCAAAAAGGAGCTTTCTGCAAGCTAGCTACCATTGTACTTACACCACAGAAAATAATTCCAGCAGATAGAAATTCAAGAGATGCACCTTCCAATACAAGAATACCTCTAGTAGGAACCTATATACAAAACCGTACCAACCATGAGCTGATGCCTCGCCAAAGCCGTAGTTAATGGGATCTGTGTATAGTCGTTACAAGTTTGTATCCTATCAGATATAACAAGCGCAATTGATTGTTCGTATAACTATAGTAGGACTTAAATTAAAAGAAAAATGAAATGATATTCCAGTACCCGCAAGAAAGGGAATATAGCGACAAAACAAGGGGAATTGGTTCGATGAACCATCTCGATTCAGAATCTTCACAAGCATTGAGGTAATTTCTAACTTCTTACCCTCTATCTTGGTTCTGAACTGAGCTCAAGGGACAATATCAATTAAGTCGATTTTACAAGTGGGGAGCACATCCAGTCTCTCAAAATTTTATCTCTATAGGGAAAATCCTATATATAGCACTCAACTTACTGCATAATAAAGCCATAAAAACAGAAATCATGCCCCATTTTCTGATAATTTTACACTAGATTACTAAGTAAGATGTCTATGCTTAATGTATTAAGCAACAAGTTGAGAAACTCTAGAAATCTGAAACCGTAAAAAGCAATAGATGCAATGAAAAATTACTGAATGAAACCCCAAAATTGGGTAGACAACTTACAGATTCATAAGAAGAAGAAAGAGATTGACCATGACGAGTTACATCTTTGAGCAATATCAAATCGCCACCCATTTTTCCAAATAGACCGTCAATCAACTTAATCAACATCCATTTTTGAATTCTTCTTCTTTAGTTTCAAAATTACCCCAGATTACTTCAATTGTATTCTCTGGGATTCACAGCAAACCTTAATCATCATCATCTCTTAAAGAACCCTAAATTGGTCTCAAATATCAATCTCTGATTCTTCTGATCACCTGAATCCATAACACGGGTGGTGGTTTAAATCAATTATGGTCAGCAGAAGAAGGTAAATTTACACAAAGATGATTTATGAGTAAAATTTTGTCTAGGGGTTTTGACTCGTATCTATAAATTGTACAGGTTTTATGCGAATCAATCAGTCTATCTTCTCTGTTCGAAAACGGAGGTAATCAGAGATGATTTTAATGGAGAAGAGATTGGGGTCGATTTTTGTTTCTGGGAAGGAATGTGTTTATCTTTTGGGAAGAAGAATTAAGAAAGAATGAATGAAAGGAAGAAAAAGAAACCGAAATTTTTGAGGTGGCCGATTCGAACTCAAGGCCTCTTCCTCGGGTTTTACTAAACTACCCCTCAACATTTAAAAACATTCCAACTTCCGTGTCCTTTTTCTGAGCGTTTAAAGTTACGCGAATACCCTTCTCTTAATGTTGTATTTACAGTAGTTTTAGTGAGAAATGAAAATACAAAGGGGCTCTTTGGATATTTCATTGTTGATTGAAAATGGTTTGGGACACCAAAATCAAATATTTTTGTGTCAATTGATGACTTACAATTTACAAAAGAGTGGCCATATAAAGGTCCTCCTTCGCTTCGCTCGGTCGGCCCAATTACAGATCGACCTCCAGGTGTGAAATTTGTGGAAGAAGGTGAGATTGTTGTTGATGTTGTATAGGAAACCTTAACTTTGTTTTTTTTTTTTTCTTTTACTTGTTTGATTTAAGATTAGGATTTAAAAGTTGTGTTGTTTCTATCAATCTCAAAACTATTCTCGCCATTCACGATTATTATTTTAGGGTTTTGTTGGTTGGATTTGATGTGTACAAGCGTCAAATACGTGATGGATAGATGTTAGTTTTGGAAGGGAATCAATAATTTCGCATCTTAATTTTGTCAATGGTTCAGATGGAGAAGCTAGTTTTCACAACTAATGTATCCCCCCCTAAATAAAAAATGGCTAAGAGGATCTTACCAAGGTAAAATTAATTTTTGAATTTTGTTTAAGCTACATATATTTTTTATTGTAGTTTTGAAACCTTTAGCCCTTTGCTGGTATTCATTTTTTTCGTTTTGTTAATTAGGTTGATGGAATATCAGATTGTATGTGGAAGATCTGTATTGATTATTTGATTGGGTTTCACTTTTAATCCTTGTAGTGGTAAGACCTTGAGGAACACAATCATAGGGGGAAAACTAAGCAATCAAGTGACAGAAGCTTGATGAGGGTAAGACAGGTGCATTAATTCAATGTTCTCTGTTTTAGTTTTCAGTTCGCATTTCAGTTTTGTTCTTATTGTTTTTAATTGTACATACATGTACTGGAAAAGGATTTGACAATATGTGGGTTCTTCATTTCCTTAGGAAATCGATAATTGGTTTTATTTGAAATGGTGAGAACCTAGTTAACCCTTTTGTTTATTCATATTACTTGTCCGGTGTTTGTTTTGGTTCTTAAGGTGGTGAGAGTATTTTCTTCTTAATTGTTGTTGAGCTAATTGTTCAGTTATCTATGTCATAGGCTGAAGTATCAGAAGGAAGTATTAACCTAAATGGGATTCTTACAGTTGAACTAAGATGGCCAGGAGGTGTATTTGAATGGTGGACGAAGCACAGGGAAAGGAAGCTCTTTTATAACTCTGCCACTCCTCTGATCATGTTTTTTTTTTTTTTCTCCTATCAGTCTGTTTAGGTAAATGCTTAGTAAATTTACTAGGTACGAAATAGAGTATTTTATCTTAAGATACTGATGGTCCAGTTCGGCTTTAATTGTTTCTCCCACTAGGTTCACCACAAAGGATCTTTCACTGAGTAAGACCTCACTTTTCTATCTTAGTTGTATCGAATTTGTGATTCATGTAGCCCATCATGTTGGAAGAATAAACTTGATTTAAATTAATCAAGAAGAATCTAGAGAATTAAAGACGTATCCACGGTTAGTGAAAGAATTCTCTAGGTTAGTCCAGTGTGTTGACTAGAAAAGAAATGTAGAGTTTTCTAGACGTGGTCAAAGTCCGTACATTAATGTAAAGAAATGTAAAGTATCTTCTAGAGTAGGTGTTGTACTAGATAATTAGAGAAAGTTCTGGAGCTATAGGGAGTCGGTTAATCAAGGCCTATAAATAGGCATTAGTTGTAGTGTTTAGACTTGTAAGTAACTTAAGTAACTTAAGTAACCAAAAAGATTTGATTTTGGTGACATAATAATAATAATCTTAAGTAACTAACAGACAGTTGTGATTTTAATAGTTTACATCGATGTCTTATTGGTAGGTTGTTGTGCAATTTTGGCAACAAGAATCGCCCCCGTCCCCGCCTCAAGGACACTGGGGAATCATACTATATATGATGCAATTTTAACAAAATTAGATGTCAAAAGGATATGAATAAATTTCCCTCGGTGCAATCAACTCAAGTTCACCTAAAATCATTCTATGTTGACTTTGGTTTAGCATCCTTATAAATATTTTCCTATGTTAAACATATTCTGAACGTTTGACAACCTAGACAACCTAGAATCTGATTAATGGGCCACAACTAAGAATCTATATTTTATCAGAAGTAGTCTGGAAACAACTTGACGAATAACAGGTCAACATGGTCTATAAGATGGAACAAATGACATTCATTTTATCGAATACGGACTGATTCTACAAAAGAGTAAAGGTTGGTGATATGAACTAGCGTAATGTTTGTCTTCTAGAAGCACTGAGAAATGAAACTTCAACACAAAAGGATCATGATAACAAAATAAAAGATCGATATTCATACTTTGCTTCTCTGCATTTTCTTTTAACTCAATCTGATAGGCTTGCAGATCATCGAGTGTGTTATTGCAGTCCTAGATATGCTGGTTTATCTCCTCTTTGAACTTGTCCTGTATGAGCTTCATGCGCTCTTATTGCTCTGCAAAATAATGAAAGCTATCAACCCTCATAGTATATACAGAATAAATTTCGTTTACCGTCCTCAGCAGCACTGGAATTACTCTCAGTGCCTAATTCAAAAATCAATAAATCACCTTCAGGTTTGACTCATTAAATCGTGAGACAAGAATAAACATAAAAAATAAACAATCATTCTTATTGACATTCAATCTCGATGATCAAATCCAATCATCAACTTGCAATAGTGGTATAGCCAGAGCTGGGAGAAGTACTACCCATCCGATGATCAATGTAGTCAACTTAACAGGAAAAATCAGAAAATATATAGTTTAACAAGTAAGGTGAGCTACAGACGCAGTTCAATCAATCTAACAACTGTGTGTATTTGGACTATGTGCGCAAGCTTGACAAGCAACAAGCATTGAATTAATCAAGAAGAATCTAGAGAATTAAAGACGTATCCACGGTTAGTGAAAGAATTCTCTAGGTTAGTCCAGTGTGTTGACTAGAAAAGAAATGTAGAGTTTTCTAGACGTGGTCAAAGTCCGTACATTAATGTAAAGAAATGTAAAGTATCTTCTAGAGTAGGTGTTGTACTAGATAATTAGAGAAAGTTCTGGAGCTATAGGAAGTCGGTTAATCAAGGCCTATAAATAGGCATTAGTTGTAGTGTTTAGACTTGTAAGTAACTTAAGTTACTTAAGTAACCAAAAAGATTTGATTTTGGTGACATAATAATAATAATCTTAAGTAACTAATGTAGGCAGTTGTGATTTTAATAGTTTACATCGATGTCTTATTGGTAGGTTGTTGTGCAATTTTGGCAACAAGAATCGCCTCTGTCCCCGCCTCAAGGACACCGGGAATCATATTATATATGATGCAATTTTAACAAAATTAGATGTCAAAAGGATATGAATAAATTTCCCTCGGTGCAATCAACTCAAGTTCACATAAAATCATTCTATGTTGACTTTGGTTTAGCATCCTTATAATATTTTCCTATGTTAAACATATTCTGGACGTTTGACAACCTAGACAACCTAGAATCTGATTAATGGGCCACAACTAAGAATCTATATTTTATCAGAAGTAGTCCTGAAACAACTTGACGAATAACAGTCAACATGGTCTATAAGATGGAACAAATGACATTCATTTTATCGAATACGACTGATTCTACAAAAGAGTAAAGGTTGGTGATATGAACTAGCGTAATGTTTGTCTTCTAGAAGAACTGACAAATGAAACTTCAACACAAAAGGATCATGATAACAAAATAAAAGATCGATATTCATACTTTGCTTCTCTGCATTTTCTTTTAACTCAATCTGATAGGCTTGCAGATCATCGAGTGTGTTATTGCAGTCCTAGATATGCTGGTTTATCTCCTCTTTGAACTTGTCCTGTATGAGCTTCATGCGCTCTTATTGCTCTGCAAAATAATGAAAGCTATCAACCCTCATAGTATATACTTAATAAATTTCTGTTATCAGTCCTCAAGCAAAGACCGGAATTACTCTAGGTGCCTAACTCAAAAATCAATAAATCAGCTTCAGGTTTGACTCTTTAAATCGTGAGACAAGAATAAACATAATAAATAAACAATCATTCTTATTGACATTCAATCTCGATGATCAAATCCAATCATCAACTTGCAATAGTGGTATAGCCGTGAGTCGGGAGAATTACTACCCATCCGATGATCAATGTAGTCAACTTAACAGAAAAATCAGAAATATATAGTTTAACAAGTAAGGTGAGCTACAGATTTATTCAATCAATCTAACAACTGTGTATTTGGACTATGTGCGCAAGCTTGACAAGCAACAAGCATTGAATTAATCAAGAAGAATCTAGAGAATTAAAGACGTATCCACGGTTAGTGAAAGAATTCTCTAGGTTAGTCCAGTGTGTTGACTAGAAAAGAAATGTAGAGTTTTCTAGACATGGTCAAAGTCCGTACATTAATGTAAAGAAATGTAAAGTATCTTCTAGAGTAGGTGTTGTACTAGATAATTAGAGAAAGTTCTGGAGCTATAGGAAGTCGGTTAATCAAGGCCTATAAATAGGCATTAGTTGTAGTGTTTAGACTTGTAAGTAACTTAAGTAACTTAAGTAACCAAAAAGATTTGATTTTGGTGACATAATAATAATAATCTTAAGTAACTAATGACATTTGTGATTTTAATAGTTTACATCGATGTCTTATTGGTAGGTTGTTGTGCAATTTTGGCAACAAGAACGCCCGTCTCGCCTCAAGGACACCTGGGGGAATCATATTATATATGATGCAATTTTAACAAAATTAGATGTCAAAAGGATATGAATAAATTTCCCTCGGTGCAATCAACTCAAGTTCACCTAAAATCATTCTATGTTGACTTTGGTTTAGCATCCTTATAAATATTTTCCTATGTTAAACATATTCGAACGTTTGACAACCTAGACAACCTAGAATCTGATTAATGGGCCACAACTAAGAATCTATATTTTATCGAGTAGTCCGGAAACAACTTGACGAATAACGTGTCAACATGGTCTATAAGATGGAACAAATGACATTCATTTTATCGAATACTGATCGATTCTACAAAAGAGTAAAGGTTGGTGATATGAACTAGCGTAATGTTTGTCTTCTAGAAGAACTGACAAATGAAACTTCAACACAAAAGGATCATGATAACAAAATAAAAGATCGATATTCATACTTTGCTTCTCTCGCATTTTCTTTTAACTCAACTGATAGGCTTGCGGATCATCGAGTGTGTTATTGCAGTCCTAGATATGCTTTTGGTTTATCTCCTCTTTGAACTTGTCCTCATGAGCTTCATGCGCTCTTATTGCTCGCAAAATAATGAAAGCTATCAACCCTCATAGTATATACAGAATAAATTTCGTTTACCGTCCTCAGCAGCACTGGAATTACTCTCAGTGCCTAATTCAAAAATCAATAAATCACCTTCAGGTTTGACTCATTAAATCGTGAGACAAGAATAAACATAAAAAATAAACAATCATTCTTATTGACATTCAATCTCGATGATCAAATCCAATCATCAACTTGCAATAGTGGTATAGCCAGAGCTGGGAGAATTACTACCCATCCGATGATCAATGTAGTCAACTTAACAGGAAAAATCAGAAAATATATAGTTTAACAAGTAAGGTGAGCTACAGACGCAGTTCAATCAATCTAACAACTGTGTGTATTTGGACTATAAATAAGCTTGACAAGCAACAAGCATTGAATTAATCAAGAAGAATCTAGAGAATTAAAGACGTATCCACGGTTAGTGAAAGAATTCTCTAGGTTAGTCCAGTGTGTTGACTAGAAAAGAAATGTAGAGTTTTCTAGACATGGTCAAAGTCCGTACATTAATGTAAAGAAATGTAAAGTATCTTCTAGAGTAGGTGTTGTACTAGATAATTAGAGAAAGTTCGGAGCTATAGGAAGTCGGTTAATCAAGGCCTATAAATAGGCATTAGTTGTAGTGTTTAGACTTGTAAGTAACTTAAGTAACTTAAGTAACCAAAAAGATTTGATTTTGGTGACATAATAATAATAATCTTAAGTAACTAACAGACAGTTGTGATTTTAATAGTTTACATCGATGTCTTATTGGTAGGTTGTTGTGCAATTTTGGCAACAAGAATCGCCCTGTCCTGCCTCAAGGACACCGGGAATCATATTATATATGATGCAATTTTAACAAAATTAGATGTCAAAAGGATATGAATAAATTTCCTCGGTGCAATCAACTCAAGTTCACCTAAAATCATTCTATGTTGACTTTGGTTTAGCATCCTTATAAATATTTTCCTATGTTAAACATATTCGAACGTTTGACAACCTAGACAACCTAGAATCTGATTAATGGGCCACAACTAAGAATCTATATTTTATCGAAGTAGTCTGGAAACAACTTGACGAATAACAGGTCAACATGGTCTATAAGATGGAACAAATGACATTCATTTTATCGAATACGGACTGATTCTACAAAAGAGTAAAGGTTGGTGATATGAACTAGCGTAATGTTTGTCTTCTAGAAGAACTGACAAATGAAACTTCAACACAAAAGGATCATGATAACAAAATAAAAGATCGATATTCATACTTTGCTTCTCCCGCATTTTCTTTTAACTCAATCGATAGGCTTGCGAGATCATCGAGTGTGTTATTGCAGTCCTAGATATGCCGGTTTATCTCCTCTTTGAACTTGTCCCGTATGAGCTTCATGCGCTCTTATTGCTCTGCAAAATAATGAAAGCTATCAACCCTCATAGTATATACGAATAAATTTCGTTTATCGTCTCTAGCAAAGACCGGAATTACTCTCAAGTGCCTAATTCAAAAATCAATAAATCACCTTCAGTTTGACTCATTAAATCGTGAGACAAGAATAAACATAAAAAATAAACAATCATTCTTATTGACATTCAATCTCGATGATCAAATCCAATCATCAACTTGCAATAGTGGTATAGCCGAGTTGGAGAATTACTACCCATCCGATGATCAATGTAGTCAACTTAACAGAAAAATCGAAAATATATAGTTTAACAAGTAAGGTGAGCTACGTAGACGCAGCTTCAATCAATCTAACAACTGTGTGTATTTGGACTATGTGCGCAAGCTTGACAAGCAACAAGCATTGAATTAATCAAGAAGAATCTAGAGAATTAAAGACGTATCCACGGTTAGTGAAAGAATTCTCTAGGTTAGTCCAGTGTGTTGACTAGAAAAGAAATGTAGAGTTTTCTAGACGTGGTCAAAGTCCGTACATTAATGTAAAGAAATGTAAAGTATCTTCTAGAGTAGGTGTTGTACTAGATAATTAGAGAAAGTTCGGAGCTATAGGAAGTTTGTTAATCAAGGCCTATAAATAGGCATTAGTTGTAGTGTTTAGACTTGTAAGTAACTTAAGTAACTTAAGTAACCAAAAAGATTTGATTTTGGTGACATAATAATAATAATCTTAAGTAACTAATGACAGTTGTGATTTTAATAGTTTACATCGATGTCTTATTGGTAGGTTGTTGTGCAATTTTGGCAACAAGAATCGCCCTGTCCTGCCTCAAGGACACTGGGGAATCATATTATATATGATGCAATTTTAACAAAATTAGATGTCAAAAGGATATGAATAAATTTCCCTCGGTGCAATCAACTCAAGTTCACCTAAAATCATTCTATGTTGACTTTGGTTTAGCATCCTTATAAATATTTTCCTATGTTAAACATATTCTGAACGTTTGACAACCTAGACAACCTAGAATCGATTAATGGGCCACAACTAAGAATCTATATTTTATCAGAAGTAGTCTGGAAACAACTTGACGAATAACAGGTCAACATGGTCTATAAGATGGAACAAATGACATTCATTTTATCGAATACGGACTGATTCTACAAAAGAGTAAAGGTTGGTGATATGAACTAGCGTAATGTTTGTCTTCTAGAAGAACTGACAAATGAAACTTCAACACAAAAGGATCATGACAACAAAATAAAAGATCGATATTCATACTTTGCTTCTCTCGCATTTTCTTTTAACTCAACTCGATAGGCTTGCAGATCATCGAGTGTGTTATTGCAGTCCCTAGATATGCTGGTTTATCTCCTCTTTGAACTTGTCCCGTATGAGCTTCATGCGCTCTTATTGCTCGCAAAATAATGAAAGCTATCAACCCTCATAGTATATACTGAGAATAAATTTCGTTATCAAGTCCTCAGAAAGATCGGAATTACTCTCGATTGCCTAATTCAAAATCAATAAATCACCTTCAGGTTTGACTCATTAAATCGTGAGACAAGAATAAACATAAAAAATAAACAATCATTCTTATTGACATTCAATCTCGATGATCAAATCCAATCATCAACTTGCAATAGTGGTATAGCCAGTAGTGGGAGAATTACTACCCATCCGATGATCAATGTAGTCAACTTAACAGGAAAAATCAGAAAATATATAGTTTAACAAGTAAGGTGAGCTACAGACGCAGTTCAATCAATCTAACAACTGTGTGTATTTGGACTATGTGCGCAAGCTTGACAAGCAACAAGCATTGAATTAATCAAGAAGAATCTAGAGAATTAAAGACGTATCCACGGTTAGTGAAAGAATTCTCTAGGTTAGTCCAGTGTGTTGACTAGAAAAGAAATGTAGAGTTTTCTAGACGTGGTCAAAGTCCGTACATTAATGTAAAGAAATGTAAAGTATCTTCTAGAGTAGGTGTTGTACTAGATAATTAGAGAAAGTTCTGGAGCTATAGGAAGTCGGTTAATCAAGGCCTATAAATAGGCATTAGTTGTAGTTTTTAGACTTGTAAGTGAGTGAAATCTCAAGGTGAGGTATAGGTGATAAAGAGTGAGAGATTAAAGTGAGTCTTGTAAGGTCTATACAACCACAGTTTCGAGTGCAATAGAAATTTTCATTTCCATAAACCAAGTTGAGCATTTGTGAGCCCATTCTCAAATCATTTTCATACCCAATTAGCCATTAACCCAAAATTATTCCAAAAACACATCATGTTGCCTAATTAATGTTTATTTGGATTGAAGTATACTTTTTTGGTTGGATTTTTACTTGCATTACACTGCAGATGTTGCTAATGTGTTGAAGGACCTTATTATTGGGAAGAGAGGTTGAGTTATCAGTGTAACGATGAGTATTCATACTCTTGCAGACCTTTCTTGATGCATGTGTTTATGGGTAAAAATCGTTTCTGTAGATTTCGGTAAATTCGGTAGGTGAGTGAGAAACTGGTTCAAACCCTAAACAAATGTGCTGCACGTGAGCACTTTATAGATTCGAGAGATCAATGTACATAAGTCCGGCCTAAACCAAGAAATGGCCGTTCCAGACTTGCTTCGGTCACAAAGTGGAGGAGAAGGGTTGATTTGGGGAGGGAAGCAAAGAAAGGTGTTGAGGAGAGTAGTATCTCGACTTCTATCAGAAAGTGAAAGCTTAGGAAGCTTGCAAGAGATGAAAGCTTTTTGGGAGAGCTTGCAAAGTTGCCTTTCTGAGAGTGTAGTATTTTTTCTCCTGACCGAGACTTGTTGTCTGGTGAATACAAGTCGAGATTGAAACGTACCCTGGCCTCATGAAGGAAGAGAGTAAAGGGTGAAATAATGGGAGGAGGTGGTAACCGCATGATTTAATGGGTGAAAACGTTTTTCACCATTATTTCCTCATTTATTTGACCGCTTTATTCCTTTTCAAGCTTTCTTAAAGTGAGCGTAGTGTACGCTGCATGCTGTGACCGCCAAACCAAAACCCTAAAGAAGCATCCCCAGTTAGTGTTGATGTCTCGAGTGTTGGTTGCATCTTGAGTGCAAGTGGTGCTGCTAGGGGCGCATGTGGCATGTGCCAATGGCATGTGCGGAATGCCTTTGGTGGTAGGTTGCACGGTTTGCAAGTTAGGCTACCGGCGTGTGTGTTTGGCATGTGCCAATGGCATGTGCGGAATGCCTTGGTGGTAGGTTGCACGGTTTGCAAGTTAGGTTACCAGCGTGTGTGTTTGGCATGTGCCAATGGCATGTGCGGAATGCCTTGGTGGTAGGTTGCACGGTTTGCAAGTTAGGCTACCAGTGTGTGTTTGGCATGTGCCAATGGCATGCGTGGCCATTAGGGCCGTGACCTTGATAGGGAAACTAGCTAGCGAGCATGTTGGCATGTGCCAGCCGTGACCTTGATAGGGAAACTAGCTAGCGAGCATGTTGGCATGTGCCAATGGCATGTGTGGCCGTTAGGGCCGTGACCTTGATAGGGAAACTAGCTAGCGAGCATTTTCGCATGTGCCAATAGCATGGGGCTGTTAGGGCCGTGGCTTTGGTAGGAAAAGCCGCTAGAGAGCATGTTGGCATGTGCCAATAGCATGCGGGCCGTTAGGGCCGTGGCTTTGGTAGGAAAAGCCGCTAGCGAGCATGTTGGCATGTGCCAATAGCATGCGGGGCGTTAGGACCGTGGCTTTGGTAGGAAAAGCCGCTAGCGAGCATGTTGGCATGTGCCAATAGCATGCGGGGCCGTTAGGGCCGTGGCTTTGGTAGGAAAAGCCGCTAGCGAGCATGTTGGCAAGTGCCAATAGCATGCGGGGCCGTTAGTGCCGTGGCTTTGGTAGGAAAAGCCGCTAGCGAGCATGTTGGCATGTTCCAATAGCATGCGGGGCCGTTAGGGCCGTGGCTTTGGTAGGAAAAGCCGCTAGCGAGCATATTGGCATGTGCCATTGGCACGTATGGCCATGTTGACCTAGTTGCACGTTTTGCAAGCCTAGGGCGCTATATTTGGCATGTGCCAATGGCATATCAGCTTAGTTTGGCATGGTTGCTAATGAATGTGACACGGAGTTTGGTTTTAGCGTTGTTGCCCATGGTGCGCAAAGATGCGCTTGGTTTGGCGTTGTTGCCATGGTGCGCAGACTCGCGGCTTGGTTTGGCGTGGTTGCCATGGTGCGCAGTGTGCGGCTTAGGTTTGGCGTGGTTGCCATGGTGCGCCGTGGGCGGCTTTGGTTTGGCGTGGTTGCCATGGTGCGCCGTGTGCGGCTTGGTTTGGCGTGGTTGCCATGGTGCGCAGAGTGCGGCTTAGTTTGGCATGGTTGCCATGGTGCGCAGAGTGCGACTTAGTTTGGCATGGTTGCCATGGTGCGCAGAGTGCGGCTTGGTTTGGCGTGGTTGCCATGGTGCGCAGAGTGCGGCTTGGTTTTTGGAATTAGGGTTCTGTGTCGAAAACCCTAATTTGGTATTTTGAAAAAAAATACCCCTATTAATTATTTCACCTGAGTTAAATGCTCTTAGTTAATGCGTTGCGGGTAACACTAGGTCATGGGGTTTTACGATTTTACCCCTTGTTTAGAAACCACCATCAACATTAAGTCCCCCGCTTAGCTCTGAACAGGGGCTTTGTTGCGAGGTAAGCATAAGATGGTGACAAACTATCAACAAAGAAACCGTAAAGAGAATTGAGGAGGCTTGTCCGACCTTTTTATAAATAGGATTCGTAAAACCTTGCCTAGTATCTTTGCACGAATCGATGGCCGGGCACAACTTGTGGGGCCGATGCATCTCGGGCGACATTGGGGAGTTGGCGTGAGTTGGGAACCGAGTGTGCTAGTCGGGTGGGACCGGCTATGCGTGATTGCGAGGCGTTCCTTGGGAAACCGAGCGTGCTATTTGGTGGGACCGGCGCAAAATGTGGAAGTTGTGCGTGCTTGCGGGCGTGACTTGGGAAAGCGGCGTGCATAGTCGGTGGGACCGGCGCAAAATGTGGAAATTTTGCGTGCTTGCGCGGCGTGACTTGGGCGGCCATTGGGAGGTCGGCGCAATTGGTGGGGCCGGTCCAACTTGGAAACCGTGCTTGCAAGCGTGACCGATGTAAATAAAGGGGGGAGTAGGCGTTTCTTTAGATAGCAAAGTTTCCTTATCTTGCTTTCCTTCACGTGCGGCTTTAATTAGGGCATCATCCATGACAAAAAATATGGAAGTGTTATGTCCTTCATTGCTCCCTTTCCTTTTTTAAGGTTCCGTATTCATACCCAACGCGAATGCATCGTCTCCCTTGTTTGAGAAGGGGTTCTTTCTGTTGATTCTCCTTTTCTTTGCTTTGCCGGTACGTTTTCTTCTTCTTCTTTGTTCACGCTATCCTTTCTTTATATGTGTATAGACGGGATGGAACTTGATCATTTTCCCATTTCTTGTTGATGTATGATGGGATCTTCCGAGAGACGCCGTGCCTTTAACTTTTCGGAAAAGGACTTCAGAATCGGTGGAGATCGATCTTTTCTCTTGAGGAGGTATTGGGTGGGATTGAATCTTTGTTACATGAAGCCAACGAAATTATTAAGGACCTCCCCTCCATCTATCCTCACGAAGAACAGGTGCATGTTCGGACTCTCTTGGGTTCAGTGGACGCGGAGGAGAATGCCATGATTCTTGATTTTGATGTGGATGAATCAAAAAACTTTCTTCGAAGTGTCGATGAGAAAACTTTCGAAGGAGTATATGATAGAAGGTAGACAGCCTTTGAAGTTGATGCCAAAGGTGTTGTTGATGATACCGTGGAGGGTCATGGTGGCGTCTTTGGAATGGTTGTCGGGAGGACACTCGGCTGCTTTGTGGGTCGCTTCGGGATGGGATGTTGAGATTGCCGCCGCTAAAACCGCTGAATGGAACCTTTGTTGCCCGAAGGATTCTTTGGGAAGTGCTTGAAAATAGCTTTGCCCGAAGGGACTTGCGCTCCATCCTTCGAGGGCTAGTTCCTCCTTTTTGTTTTTTTCCGTTAGTCGCTTAGTTCCCCCGATGTTTTTTCCTTTTTTTTTTTTTTTTTTTTTTTTTTTTGTAAACACATCTCTCCCTTCTTCTTCATCAGTAAACATTTTGCTTCGTATATATATATATATTTTTTTTTGAAAGAGGTTGTGGTATGATGGCTCTGTAATGATTTTCTGGGTTCTTCTGATGTATTTCTCTGATATCTGAAGGATTCGCTCAGAAAGAGATATATTTATTTATTTTTATTTTTTTTGACAAAAGGGGAGATCTTTAGGGAAAAACACAAACGGTGTATTCATCCTGTGGAAGTACAGCTATTAAGAGGAATTTTTAAAAGAAGTACTGAAAAGGGAAGTGATTGGGAAGTACATTATTTTAGGGATTGGATTCCTTGAGCCATCGCGAGTGAACTATCACGCCTTCGGTGTGTCTCGTATTGATGATCTTGCAATATCCTCCCAAAAGGGTATCCGCAACCAGATCTGACTCGCCTTCACCTTCCTCGGGCAAATCCATCTTTACTTGTCATCCTCCCAACTTGAAACGAGCTTTCCTTAACCACTACATCTCCGATTGAAAACGGGTTCATACGTCATGTAACCATTTGAGCCTTGGCTTCGTTGGTTTCGATAGAATCTTCCAAGCTTCTTGCAAAGTGTTCGAATGGTCCAGCTCCCCATTCACATTTTTTGACAGCGTTTGTGCGGTTGTTGCGCTCGAGTCCCCATGACAGAATGGGGGAAGAAAAGGCCGGTTGCAGAACAGGTTGCTCGGTCAGACTTACTTGCATTTGAAAATCATGGGCTAGCGTCGACGGGTCTTCTCCGGATGCCTGGGTTCCTTCAATAGCTCGTTGATGCGATAACCCGTGGGACGATTTGTTGGGAATCCCTTCGGGCGTGGATGTCGGCAGTGGATGTACGTCCAGTTTCGCTTTGTTGTCGAGCACCCATAAGCGTCCCAAAATCATGTCATGATCTAGTTCTTTGACAATGTGGAACTTGCTATGCGTTATAGCGTCTCCCATCTCGATCTCTAAGTTGATGTAGTGATGAGCACGAAAGTGCGACGCATTTTCACCCATAAATACATTAGCTATGACTCATTATTTCTCTAATAAACTTGTTTTCGTTATTTTTAGAAGAATAAGCTCTTGTGGAGATTTGGCTTGAAAAATTGTTATTTGTAACTTAGGAAGACAAGTGTTGTTGGACTTTCAAACTTGGTTAAGGGGCATCTCAATTACTAAGGGGCGCCGCTTGCTAAGGGGTACCCTATTTACTAATTAACACATGTTGTTATTCACACTTCAAAGACACAAGGATAAGGGGTACCTTCTTCTCCGTTTGAACATTCAATTTTGCGGGAAAATGGTGGAAGAAAACATTTGACAAGTCTCGGAGTTACCTGCGTTATTTCATGGGAAGATTTTTGGCGAGATATTCAAAGGATTTTCAAAAGTTTGATTGATATTATCTGTTCGACTAAAACAGGGAAAGGTAATAGAGTTAATTTGGAAATAAGAGGAAAGATCTCACGTGATTTTTATAAACATGGAAAACGATTAACTCGTTATTCTGTTTTTTGATTTCTTTGGAGTTATTTGCGAGATTCGTGAAGATATTTGACGCGTAAGAGAAGAAAGAATCAACAGAATATCAGAACTTTATGTCAAAGAAAGGAACAAATATTTCGAAGTTAATTCAAAGATTTGTTGGAGGAGATAATATCCTGGGAGTTTACTCTACATTGGTTGAAAGATATTTGACATCATGTTTTGGTGTAGCGGATGAGGAAAGGAGAATAAAAAAAATCTTCGTAATTTGCAAGTGCTGAAAAAGGAAAAAAGATAATGGGTATTAACTCTTCGATTTGATGTCCTGTGGAGTATAAATATTATCTTCGGGAAGCCGAGAAGGACATAGAGAGTCCTGGGAGGTAAATGTAAACGGAGCCATGAATAAATATTTTAAATGTGTTTTCGACGTGATGAACTAAACCCCAACACGGGTCGACGGAGGAAGCCGAACTTCACACATGGGTGAATTTATTTTATTTTCTATTTGACTTTTGCATTATTTTGAATAGAATTATGATTTGATTAAATTGGTTGTTATTCAATTAGATAGGTTATGCTTTGTTTAGATAATCTATGCTTAGGGGATAATTAATCTTTTGAGAGTCTACCTTGGCAAAAATAAGAGTCGGTGTTATTTTATTTATTGAGCTTTAATTGTTGAGAATAAATAAATTGAACCTATTGATACGAATTCGGTGGAATCCTAGGCCCAGTAGCTCTCGCCTTTGTTTGTTATTTTCATTAGACCTTTAAATTTAATCTTCGCAAGTCTGAGAGAACGAATCTTAATTACTACTACGAAAACTTTAGAAAAATCTTAAATCATGTAGCCATGCGCGTTCAAATCTTCTCTTCCCAAGTTCTTAATCACGGACGGGGGAATAGGTAGCGTCTTGTTTTGTAAATCTTGCTGCCTTTAGTGTCTTGAAAGTAATGATGTTGTTGTAGGAGTTCGTATCGATGAGCGTATCGTCAAATTCGTTACCTCTTAAACGGGACGTGGTTAGCAGTCCCCAGTTCTCCTTTTTGGTTCCGCCCGTTTGGAGAGCTTGGGCCCCTGGCGTGGGTTCCGAGGAGAGAAAAAGTCGTTTTCTCGGATACAACACGATTGAGAGCCGCTGAAAATATCTTGTCCGCACCTTGGAAAGATAGAGAATTTCGCATATATGTTGCATCATGGATTGCACGAGTCTCGTGCACGGAATCTCCAGAGAGGACTCGCAGTTTCTTATGGGGAGTGGGTCTCGGATGCACTCTTTCGTCTCTTAGTTGGAGTTCTCTTGCTTCTATCCTTTCTTTGAAAATATGCTTTAGTCTATTGCAATCGCTAGTCGGGTGGTGAACGAACCTGTGGTAATGACAAAGATTTGGGATTCGCCATCTCGGCCTCGGTTAGCGGACGTACGAGCGGCGGCGGTCCTCGATGACATCATCTTGAACCCAAAGCTTCCGGAGGTCAATCACCTCCTCGATGGGGAATGGGAAATCAAGGGTATTCCCTTCGGTCTCGCGATCTTTGCACGGGAGTTTTAGCAACGATCTTCCGTCGCGAGGGTTCCCGTTGTGCGTGCTTCACGTTTTATTTGGTGGCTTGTAGTTGCGCTTTCCTTTTTCCTCTTTCGTTCACTATGTTCACGGAGGATGAGCCGGCATTAAATTGTTTTTGATGAGGCGTCTACTCCCGCGAGTTTCACGCGTCTTCGATTCGAGTTGGCATAGTCCTTTCCAAGAATGTTGGTGTTGTTGTTGCAGATCGTCCGGCGGCCTCATGGAGTTCGGAGAACGTTTGGAAACGCAAGTTTTTCTAGCGAGGCGCGGTAGATTGGGACCATACCATTGATGCATGCGTTTACCAATTGTTGCTCGGTCACGTTTGGGTCGTGACGATCGAGTGCTTGAACCACCGAACCTTTTGACGAAATCATTCGGATGTTCGTTATCCCACCGGTACATTCTCCCGAGAGTCCGAAAATGTAACTTGTTTGGACACGAAGAAGTATTTCCGTAAAACGGTGACCATGCTACTCCAGTTGGGAATGCTTGCTCGGTGGGATGTTTGTTGTACCATGTATACGCCCTTCCGGTAAGTGACTTTGAGAATTCCCTTGAACGAAGAACGTGATTATATTCATGTTCACCCAAGGACTCCAGGAAACGAGAAACATGTTCGCGTGCATTCCCGGTACCATCGTACAGGGTAAATTGAGGAGAAGAGTACCCCCCTTGGGAGAGAGATTCTCTGCATTTCGGATGGGTATGGGGGTTGGTGATGATGCACGTCCAACTCATCATTCTTGATTAAATCCTTAGACACGACATTGATGGTTATTGTGTCTCTTTTATAGGTAGAGAGAGGACCAAGTTCCTAGGAATTTAGTAATAATCTTTAGATCTCGACCGTCCATCAAAGAAGAGATGATTAGGAAATAACCCCTTATAGAAACCTAAGATGTTTAGCAATATCCAGATTAGCCCAAAGTTATCACAAGGGGCAATGAAATAATTCCACCGAATGGGAATTATCTTACATTCTCCCACTGGTCCATGAGATAATTTATATAATGGCATAAGGCGCGCATAATTGCTAAACAAAATTTAATGGTTAACATAATACCTTGATCAAGCAAACTACTCATGCGAGTCATAACGGTGGCACATTGTCCTGTTATCAACATGTTCCCTTCCATGTACCACAACATGAGTACCTCACTCAACTAGGACTTAAATAGCAGTATCATAATGGTCCAGTGATGTCTTTATGAAAGACGAATTTCTGTTAACATTCATCCATTCACGTAAGTGTATACTAAATATGGGTACAAAAATAATTCAGAATGACATTAGTAAGAGCTCAATAATTCAGAATGACATTACTAAATACACATAAATTAGCTGAAAATAATCAATTACTCCCACATACCTAAGATTTTAGTCTTTTCTTAAGAGGTCTTAAAAGGTAATGGTTCAATAAATGAATCTACAGACTACAGATGCAATTGTGCTAAAGCAATACATGAACAACTATTATTTTTGAATTGCTTGATTCACGCATATATACTCAAGGTTCATGTGTTTTGTTCCTTTTGTATCATATCGTGCTTTAATGCTGCGAAGCTAAGACGATAAATTTCAGCAATGTAGAGACAAACCTTAAGTCTCTAAATATCGCAGTCATAAATATTCAAACTCAATTGTGGGACTAGTATTAATGAATTCTTCTTTTATAGAACCCATACATCCACAAAAATTGAAGTCTGAAAACCCAATCAATTCTTGTTGGGTTTGCTAACTAATTATAAGACATAAGTTAAAATAGTATCTCAAAATTCTTGATAGCTTTCCTGTTTTTTTTTCTTCGATTCTTTAGGCATTTAGTTAACATACCAACAACTTGTTATAAGTTTCATATCGGAATTAAGACGTAATGAAGATTAAATTTATATCTTCTATCCAACATGAAATAAAATCTGTTAAATATGTTATTATCTCAAAATTCTTCGAATATTCGATATATGCCTTATATGAGAGCTTTAGTAATCCGTATGATATGTATTATCACATGGTAAGCTTCATTGATATCCTTTATTTCAAAAAATATAGAGATATGCATAAAGTCAAGATCACTACTTGTAGGTAGTATGTCTTAACATACATGAACAAGAGTATGTAATTCTCCCACTGAGCTTGAGGTATATGCATAAATCCGTAATAATTTTATCCAAAACTTGAAACATTTATAGTTTTGTTGAATTTCATTTACCATTATGGGAGGCTGCTTAAATTTCATACTTTGATTTCAACAAAAATGTAGACAAAAATTTATCATTAATAAAGGCTATCTTCACATTTAATTAATGTAACTCTTGGGTCATACTGAGCTACTAATAGTACTATGATAATTCTGAATAAGTCTTTCTTTGACACAAGAGAAAAACTTATTTATAATCAATGCATCATTTCAGAGTAAAATCTATATTTTCGGCCCATGCTCACCCCTAAGATTCACACCGTACGATCAGTCCAACTTGCCAGGTCTACTAAGGAGAATTAAGCCCAATTATCTCAAACCAAATAGAATATAATAAAATAAAATAAAATAAATTATCAAAGATATGGCACACGAAGATAGTGGATAAATTCGACAATCAGTGATTAAGTCAGTTACTTAAAATAGTGGCAGAAATCGTGACATAAAAATGGCAAGAGTTGGTGTCACGCATTTCAAACCCAAACTAGTTAGTTTTTCAATGTACATCTTATATATTTCGAACCAGAAACCCTAAGTCCTATAGAAATTTGGTTGATGTTTTAAAAAGTGAACAAGAGAAGGAGCGGAAACAAGCAAAAACTTTTAGGGTTCATAGTCTTCATCGGCTCATCGCCCAGTAAGTTAATGGATTAATCCCTTAATGAGTTATGAATCATAGTATTTTCATCTAATACCTTCAAATACTTGCAGAATAAGTAATAAATTCTCAGCTTCTTCTACTGATCCATTTAAAAAAACAAGAGTATCATCAACATATTGAAGATGAGAAATCTTAATGTTGTCGCTGATAGAAAACCCAGATATTATGTTTAAGTTCATTGCTTGTTGCATGAGTTTGGTGAAAATTTCAGCTACCAATATGAATAGAAAAGGGGAGAGTGAGTCTCCTTGTCTCAATCCTTTTTATTATCATCATCACCATCCTCTTGATGTATGTCATGGAAATTCCCCAAGCAAATAGCACATTCATAACCCGAAGATGGAGTATTCTTCGAAGAAGATAATTGCTCGAAAGCATATTCGATTTTACCTTCGTTTAAGGTTATTTTAGTGATTGAATTTTGAAAAGCGCGTGGATCATAGTTTCTATGTACTGCACTTTGTTGACGAAGAGCTAAAAACTCTTGTAATCTTCGATTTGTTTCTCGTTGTTGTACGGTATCTTCACCCTCGTCGTCGACACAACTGCAACATAAGAACAATACAGGTGCAGCACAGAAAATTGGAACCCGCTACAACAAGTGCGACTTCCACTGCAGGCATCTTGTTTTTGGCAGACTAGATAATGTTGTCTTGATAAGAACTATTCTTCCTGCTTTAGTGAAATATCTCCTTCTCCATGAAGCAAGCTTCTTCTGAAATTTTTCAATCACAATGTCCCAAATAAAACAGTTCCTACTAGTAGCACCAACTGGGATGCCTAAATATTTGAGAGGGAGGGATTCAGTCTTACAGTTTAAAATGTCAGCAACATCTTCGATGCAGTCATCATCTCCAATACTTATCACTTAAATTTTAGCTAAGTTGTTACCAAAGTAACCATTCGAAAATGGTTGGATTTATGGATGATAAAATAAATAGTCATTTGCTTGTGGAGCTAATTTGGTGTTAAAAAAAAAAAAAAAAATATATATATATATGACACATTAGTGAGATAATTAGTTCGTGTATTCTTATACAAAGGTGGTTTTCCCGAAGGTATCATGCCGTATGGATATCCGAGAATACTATATACATAGCAAACTGACATTCTTGGTCATATATTGGGTAAATTTTAGTATAATTCTTCCCAAAAGAAGAATTTTGATGTGATCAGCTTATCCATTTTCGGTGCATATATAAATGTATCCATTTTCGGTGCATATATAAATGTAACCAGGATAGTATATGAAGTTTACCAGTTATATTGTGCTGCCAAAGTATCCAATTGAAAGGGTAAACTCTCTTAAGAATTATAATGACAAAGTCGCTTGTATATCCTAATTACAGTATTGATGACTTGTTCAAAGATGTTATCAGTTAAATTAATTAGGTGAGATATTCTCTCTTAAGAGTGATTTGATACCCAAAGGTGTCGATCTTTATTTTATGGAGAATATATATGACAAGCTAACATTTATGTTGTCATTGCTTTGGTTGCATTTGGATGTTCCGTATTAAGTTTGGCATATTAGTTGCATGTTGATGTTATCTGAACCGCATCGACTTCAACCAATTATTTGGGTTGCTAAAATATTGTCAATTTCATATTCTAATTAATTATGGTATTAGTGATTTGTCCAAAGACATCACTATGTGAAGTAATTAGTATATGATGTCCTCATGGTCTTACAAATGAAAGAAGCTAAAGACCTTTTAGTTTTAAGGATGTATGATACATTGACAATTAGACTTAGTAGGGAAATATAAATGAATGTTATGAACGTCGGATTTTTGTCCCAAAGGATAAGTTTCGACGGTATGATTTGTTTTGTCTGTTTGATGCTTATGCACTCAATTTTTTTTTGGATTTTAATTGTTGATCGCATCATGATATCGCTATCTCTTTACTCTTGGTGATTAAAGAATTCCGTGCAGCTGATTAGTTTTAGTTAGCACACTAAAGATCACCTTCTATCATGAAATGTGATAAGAGTGGGAGTGTGCATAAGCATATCGAATAATGTTGTTGCAACTTAGCCACATTATTAATGTAGTGGCATAATGATGTCTCCTTGTTATTTTTGTTAATGTGTTTTCTATTTCGGGCTTTGTAATGTTTTTGGTTTGAGAGAATGCAAGATTTAAGCGACAAGGAAATGCATTTGCAAAATATTACGCTTCCATAATTTCTTGAGATTTGACTGTTAGGGAATTTCGGTAGAACATATTTCACCATATTCATTAATGACTATTAATGACTTTCACATTATAGTTATATCTGTTTGATAGTTGCACGTAATAAACATGAAGAGTAGTGTTTTTATTAGTGGATCTTGAAATCTTATCAAATGGAAAAGTAAAAGTAGTAAGTCAGGATTAAATGGTAAATATGTGTTTTGGAAAATGCGACGGGCTAAAGAAAACATTCTTGTCTTGCAGACGAATTCCTAAAATTTTTGTATCGTGTGAAATGCACAATGCTTAAGGTAATTAATTGTTCCTGTTAAGTGTAACTGTGTTATTGGTTTGGACATATTTTGGAAATGTTTAAACCTTGTCGTACTATTTTCTATGGAAACTCAACTCATTAAATTGTTGCAAACATCATAAACTTAGTTTTTAGTAATTTTCTCTCTTTTTGAGGGAATGGAAACCTAGTTTAGGATGATTAGGTTTAGCATAAGCTAGAGTTTTCCACCAACATGAAAGAGTTGGATTAATAAAGTCTAATAATCCAACGAGTATGTATAGCTATGTCCTGATTATCACACGAAAGTCGTTAAAACCGGTGACATTTGATATCTAATCTAGTGGGAGTTGTGAACTATGAAATGTAGTTTTAATAATTGAATTATTATTCCCGTGATGATTTGATATGTTCCAATGTATGAAGAACCTCAATCAATTGAGCTGCTCAAATTTCAGAAATGAAGGAAATTTGATGTTTCAAGTCCTTATTCCCTATGACTGTCAAGGTTGAGAAGAAGCTGAATCAGATTATGAGAGCATTTCTTTTTGGTTCAACCAATGAAAAAAAAAGATTAGTTGGGTAGCATGGAATAGGATTTGTAGACCAAAGAAAGCAGGAGGTCTCGGCATTAGAAACCTAAGACAAACAAACAAAGCTCTCATTGCCAAATGGACTTGGAGATTCTCAACCGAGAAAAAATCATCTCAGTGGAGGAAGTCGGTACGAACTAAAATGCATGGGAAACAAGAGGATTTAATGGTGAAAGATTCTTCTCTCCCTCAAGGAAGAGGAATTTGGAAAGGAATTCAACAACAAAAATATGTGGTGGAAGGAATATCACAATTGTCAATTAACAATGGTGCAACAATATACTTTTGGTGGGATAAATGGAAGGACAATCAATCATCGAAAAGTAAGTTTCCCAATATCTTTAAAATTTCTCGTACAAAAAATGCCGGTTTACATAAGAGATGATAGTCAACAATACTTGGAACATACAACTCGAGAAGAAAACCACGTCATTCGAAGAGATTGAAGTTCTACGGCTTTTTGAATGGTTAGGATCTCCTCCTAATCTTAATGAACAAGAAGATGAATTACTTTGTATAACGCTGTGGGGCTTCTCCACCAAAAATCGCTATAATCGGGTGTTGGATCAACAACCTCCAATTACTCTGTTTTACCACCTTTCCAAGTGCATTTGAGTAAAGTTTGTGCCTCCTAAAACGCAAACTTTTCTTTGGCTTGCGGCACAAAATGCAATTCCTACAACTGATAATCTAGTGAGAAGAGGTAGCAACATTCAGAATGTAATGTGTGCATTCTGCAATTCAGCCCCTGAATCAGTGAACCATCTTCTATTGCTTTGTAGTTACGCTCACAAAATTTGGTTATACTTTATTGGAGGTTACAATGTGCGATGGGTTACAACAGGTTCTTTAGAAGCTCATTGTTGGCTTGGAAATTCAAAGTAGGTCGTAATGAGGAGGGAGGAAAATCGGCCTATTCTTATTTTTGCCATTGTCGAGCTATTTGGGAAGAAATAAATCGCAGGGTTATGGCAAACAAACTCCATAGAGCTGAAGGAATAATTATCAATGAAGTTAAAGCTTTGATCTTTCAATGGGGCAATGTAGAAAAATGGTTTTGGGGTAATTCATTTAGAGATCTCGTAACACACTGGAAAGCTATGATTGATAGCTCATAAATCTCTGTAACACAAAAATGGGGACCTTTTTTGGTCTTATTACATTTTCTTTTTATACACATTAACCTTACTCTTCAAAAAAAAAAAAGATGATGATAATAAAAGTAACGATATATGTATGATCCGGAGGTGCGAACACATTTTTCATCTCAGTTGCATCCATCAATGGCTGAAGGTTGAAAATTCAATATAAAAAACATGCCCTACTTGTGGAGTTAAAATCTTTGAATGATAAACTGTCCAGTATTAATCTACATTTTTCGAGACGTATAAAGTTGTATATCCATAATAAAATTCTTTTGTTATTTTTTCTTCAAGTTGTATATATGTTTGCTGCAGAGCGTAACCCAAAATTAAGAGCATCTCCAATGGGACATCCTCAATTTCCCATTAACTAGGCCACATAGGATTTATCAAATTTTTAACAAAAATTCTTCTCCAACGGGAATGTGGGGATTTAATGTAAAGCTGATGTGTAAGTTAGTTACACAAACATCCTCTAACTCATCCTCTGGTTTTAGAGGTTCTTTTTAAGGATGTTAAAAGCCTAGTCAGCAATATCTACGATTACCAATGTGTTTAACTTTAAAATCAAGGGTTTAAAAAGTACCTAACCGATATACATAAATATATGGTTGGAGATGTTTTTATTTTACCTCCCTAATTTAAGGAGATTTTGATCTCACATCCGTGAAAAAGGACTTGCACATAAGACGGAAATCAACTTCTCATTGGAGATGCTCTAGTAGTCGAAATCAAGATTAACAAATATTCAGAAACCCTAGTCACAAAGCCATAAGAAGAAAAGAGAGCATAAAACCGGATCTGAATTCGCTGCAAATATTTTTTAGAGACTTTGAAATAGCCGGGTTAAATATATGTAGCATTTTAAGGGTAATTTAGGTATTTGTATATTTCACATGATTTGTCCCGCACGTGTACAGGACCTGGGATTAAAAAATTGGGTCCTTTTTTATGTTTTCTTTTTATTATGGACCTCCTATTACTGGGCTTTAATGGGTGGACCTTCCACTAACTAAGAACACTATAATAGTACCTATTGGTCATTCCTACATCAGGTTTCCCTTTCCCTTTCCAATCTACACAACCTCTTTTTTTTTTTTTCTATACGTCGTCTCTCGTGAAGAGTATATATATATATATATATATATAGCCTGTCCCTTTGCCTTGGTTTCCAAATAATCTACTAGGGTTGTGCAGAGACACTAGAGGAGGCAGCGGTTCTGGCTCTGGTGATTGGCGGTGTTACACTTGAGGGAGTGCATTCGACGTTGTTGTTGTCAGCCGGTGACGTAACAACGATATTGGGAGAGACGCTAACATCGGGGGTGCGTTCTCGCGCTGGGTGTTCTCGCCCGCTCCGGACTTGAGTTCCACCATGTTGGGATTTGACGTTCGGAAAACGAAATCGGGGAGTTGGAGTCGGGCGTCGAACCGATAGATCGATCCTCCGCCGTGGTCGCCAATTGTTTATGGGTAAAAATCGTTTACGCCAATTTCGGTAAATTCGGTAGGTGAGTGAGAAACTGGTTCAAACCCTAAACAAATGTGCTTTGCACGTGAGCACTTTATAGATTCGAGAGATCAATCCAGTACAAGTCCGGCCTAAACCAAGAAATGGCCGTTCCAGACTTGCTTCGGTCACAAAGTGGAGGAGAAGTGTTGATTTGGGGAGGGAAGCAAAGAAAGGTGTTGAGGAGAGTAGTATCTCGACTTGTATCAGAAAGTGAAAGCTTAGGAAACTTGCAAGAGATGAAAGCTTTTTGGGAGAGCTTGCAAAGTTGCCTTTCTGAGAGTGTAGTATTTTTCTCCTGACCGAGACTTGTTGTCTGGTGGAAATAGGTAAGACCTATTTATACATGTCGATATTGAAACTTACCCTGGCCTCATGAAGGAAGAGAGTAAAGGGTGAAATAATGGGAGGAGGTGGTAACCGCATGGTTTAATGGGTGAGAACGTTTTTCACCATTATTTCTTCTTTTATTTGACCGCTTTATTCCTTTTCACGCATTCTTAAAGTGAGCGTAGTGTACGCCGCATGTTGTGACCGACAAACCAAAACCCTAAAGAAGCATCCCCGCTTTGTGTTGATGTCTCGAGTGTTGGTTGCATCTTGAGTGCAAGTGGCGCCGCTAGTGGCGCATGTGGCATGTGCCAATGGCATGTGCGGAATGCCTTGGTGGTAGGTTGCACGGTTTGCAAGTTAGGCTACCAGCGTGTGTGTTTGGCATGTGCCAATGGCATGTGCGGAATGCCTTGGTGGTAGGTTGCACGGTTTGCAAGTTAGGTTACCGGTAGCGTGTGTTTGGCATGTGCTGAATGCCTTGGTGGTAGGTTGCACGGTTTGCAAGTTAGGCTACCGTGTGTGTTTGGCATGTGCCAATGGCATGCGTGGCCATTAGGGCCGTGAACTTGATAGGGAAACTAGCTAGCGAGCATGTTGGCATGTGCCAATAGCATGCGGGGCCGTTAGGGCCGTGGCTTTGGTAGGAAAAGCCGCTAGCGAGCATGTTGGCATGTGCCAATAGCATGCGGGACCGTTAGGGACGTGGCTTTGGTAGGAAAAGCCGCTAGCGAGCATGTTGGCATGTGCCAATAGCATGCGGGGCCGTTAGGGCCGTGGCTTTGGTAGAAAAAAGCCGCTAGCGAGCATGTTGGCATGTGCCAATAGCATGCGGGGCCGTTAGGGCCGTGGCTTTGGTAGGAAAAGCCGCTAGCGAGCATGTTGGCATGTGCCAATAGCATGCGGGGCCGTTAGGGCCGTGGCTTTGGTAGGAAAAGCCGCTAGCGAGCATATTGGCATGTGCCATTGGCACGTACGGCCATGTTGACCTAGCTAGTTGCACGTTTTGCAAGCCTAGGGCGCTATATTTGGCATGTGCCAATGGCATAGCGGCTTAGTTTGGCATGGTTGCCAATGAATGTGACACGGAGTTTGGTTTTAGCGTTGTTGCTCATGGTGCAAAGATGCGCTTGGTTTGGCGTTGTTGCCATGGTGCGCAGAGTGCGGCTTGGTTTGGCATGGTCGCCACGGTCAGTGGCAGAATGCGGTTTGGTTTGGCGTGGTTGCCATGGTCGCAGAGTGCGGCTTGGTTTGGCGTGGTTGCCATGGTGATGTGAGTGCGGCTTGGTTTGGCGTGGTTGCCATGGTGCGCAGTGCGGCTTAGTTTGGCATGGTTGCCATGGTACGCAGAGTGCGGCTTAGTTTGGCATGGTTGCCATGGTGCGCAGAGTGCGGCTTGGTTTGGCGTGGTTGCCATGGTGCGCAGAGTGCGGCTTGGTTTTTGGAATTAGGGTTCTCGTGGTGAAAACCCTAATTTGGTATTTTCAAAAAAATACCCTATTAATTATTTACACCCGAGTTAAATGCTCTTAGTTAATGCGTTGCGGGTAACACTAGGTCATGGGGGTTTTACGATTTTACCCCTTGTTTAGAAACCACCATCAATAGCATGATAACATCAAACATTCTTTATTTATCAACTGATGAATGTCTGTCCTGTGAAGCATCTTAACTTGCAAACCGTAACACCCTGAGTGATTCAAATTTTTAACTATAAATAATGAACAAAGTCCATTTTCTAGTATTGGTTGATTTTTTGATTCTTTTTTTCTAGTGGTTTCTGTCACTAGCTAACTACCATGTATATAGGTTGATGTGTCTAATCGAAACATCCAAGCGCATTTTGTTTTTGCTCGACTCTCCAAATCTTCTAAAACGATTGTCAAGTATGCAACTTACATACAATCTTCCGAAACCATTGTCAAGTATGTAACTAAAAATTTTACAACTATGTGCTTGTCTGTTTTAACCTTTACAAATAAGTAACTTGCTTCCGTTTTTAGAATGGTGCATCCTATGCAGAGATGGTAAATTATTGAAACTTCTCTGTGATCGCAAGTTTCTGAAAGTAAGCTTTACATAGTAAGGTCATATGCTATCTATTTATCAGTTCACGCATGACTTGATTTTTATCTCATTATCTTGCTGACAATCTCACTATAATTCTGTAGCTCGAAATTTTTTTTATCTCATTATCTATGTCTGCACGAGCTGCTTGGAAATAAACTCAGGCACTGGGTGTCATGAAGCAGGAGCAACCTGTACGAGTGGAGCATCTCCTAGTTCCTGATCTGGAAGGGTACCCGAGGTATGATGTTGTATATTTAGTGACATCAGGAATCTAGAAACATTAATAACGTTGGGGACTGCTAATAGGATTTATTTGAAAGACTAAAATTGAAGGAAAACCATTTTCATACGTTAATGTGTATGTGCAGAGTTTGAAGATGATCATGATCTTGACGTGGTAAAGGCAATCAAATATTGTAGGAATTGAAGTTTGGCTGGCTAGACTGGTGATTATGTTTATCACCAACTCTTTAAACAATCAATTTTGGATTCTCTGTTGGCCTTTGTTTTTTCTTTTTCTTGTTGATGTCGTCTATGATGTTGTTTGGACTCGTATGAGATTGACCTTTTACAATAAATCTCAATTTATTTTGAAGTTCAAAATGGGATTAGTTCTTCACATTACTTTTATTTGCAATTTAAGCAGTAATAAAAAAATATTTATATAATTAATATAAACAAGCACCTAACCCGGTGCATACGCACCGATAATTCAAGAGTGTCTAAATCGTAAAAAGACAAAATCCGGTCGCCAGACATAGAACTATCGCCGGCGTCATGAAAAATACATATGAAACTTGGAAGGCTGTAAGTAATCCGCAAAAAGCATTATTACGATAATGAGCAGAAAACATACCTTTTCATCTTTCTCCATTGTAGGAGCGCAGGATCTAATTCGATCGCTCAGACTCTCAAATCTCGTAGTATAATTATGGTCTACATTCATTCATTAAGTACTATGTATCCCCATATCTGTCAAGCATTCATTTGTTTCTATCACGTGGTACTTTTAGTGTCAGTACTTGATTCGCATTGCCAATCCCGGCTCACTCATTCGTCGTATTTGAACTACATTGTTATGCATCAGCATTTCTTACAATATCATATAGAGGAAATGATAACCATATGCATATTGCTATGACATATATAACACAGGAGGAAACATTTTACAACTCTCTTGATTCTATTAACAAATAAACATGTCATCAAAATGAGTTCCCAATGATATCTGAAATTCTTTATGGTCGTAAGAAAGCAGATTTTAGCATAAGCCAAAGTTAGGAATTTTTCCTTTCTTTGCACTGTAGCTGAACTATAATTTTCACACTTGGTAAAGGTAGACTCGGATTTGAACTTGAAATATATTTTACTCACTCGGTCACTAAATAGATGATCCAGTTCAAGTTTGATCTTTCCTTGCACAAAATCTACACTAAACACTTTTTTTTTCCTCCGAATATATATATATATATATATATATATATATATATATATATATTTTGTTTGCTCGGTAAAGATTAATTTTATATAGAATGGTTAGTACAATTGTACAAAGTACAAACCCCAGACATATGCTTCAAGAAAGAAGCCCAACAAAGGAAAGACCCAGCCTAATGTAACAAATACAAAGCCCAAGAAATGCTAACTCACATTATATAATTGTGAGAGCCCAACAGAGAAAACCCTCTTCCGGAAAAATGAATTGCACAAAATTACATGGAAACCCTAGCCGTAAAAGGGCTATATAAATGACTTCTAGCAACAACCCTAACTCCGCCGCCGCGGCCACTCTCTCCAGATCCACCATCAAGCTAAGAATCCACGCGTAAGCTCCTCAACATCCACAACCAAGCCACCATAACGAAATCCGTCGACACTGATTTCGTCAACATAAACAAGTACACTGGGGTTGATGAAATCGGTGATTTCGATTTGATGTTGATTGAAACAAAGAAGAAGAAAAGGGAGCAGATGGATAAGAAATCTCGAAGCAAAATCAACAACCCTCAACAATGAACACCCGTAACTAACCCCATGATGAACTCAATCACTGTATAGGAACAGATGAAATCGCTTCTATATTGGAACAGAAACCCCAAATGAGTCATCAATAGAAAGCTTTGAAGGACAAGGGAGAGCAGATCCGCTATCACCACCACCTCCAATAGCCGCAAACGGCCTCCAAGATTTGTTGATGTAGCCGAGATGCCAAGTCGGGAAAAGGGTGAAAGGCGAACAGAGAAGAAACTAAAGATACTAAAGCTGAATCTAACATTGACTACACTATCCTGCTCGAGATCCGGGTCTTAAAGACCAAACTGACGAAAGCAGGAGGCGATAAGCAGAAGAGGCTTAAGGTTTGGAGAAAGAGGGGGTTTGAGAGAGGAGAGAGGAAATTTATATCTTCCTCTCTTGGAGATATAAATCTGATCTGGTCTCACCACCAAAACTGATATATTTATTTGAACTGCCTTGTGTTGAATAGCTTCTCTCCGATGTAGACGACTTGATAATCAACCTACCTACATTTCATAATTTGAACGAGTTGAACTTAATATCTATATATATTGGATTGCTCATCAGATACTTCAGTGTCCTATCCAGCCCTTCAAAAGAATGTTTATGCACCAGCATCATTGTTCTTTCATCCTATATTATTAGGTCTACCCTGGACATTAGCGCAGCCAAATTTGTTTCCTTTCGTATGTCGCAACGAGTTTTCATCAAGCTGTCCTCCCTCCCGGCATTGAAAGTGATGCTATTCCCTATGAATCCAGGATATCAAACAAATTTTGGCATGGATCTTAAGCCGTCTGCAAATGCTTTCATAGATATTTCATATGTTTTTCCCATCCCGCCACTGGCAGAAATAAAAGCACCTTGGATGCAATCGCCTCCATTACAGCACGGATCTTTGCTCGATGCTTCAGTCTCTTGTACAGCCGTAAGAAATTTTATTGATAGCTATGGGTTAATTGACTTTCCTCTTATTGGGTCTGTATATACTTGGAGTAGAACCGATCGACAGCGGTAGTAGAATTGATGTGTGTAATGGTTGGGAAGGTCACTTCCTTAGGCTCGAGCAACAAGCTTTGGTTAGACCTTTCTCTGATCATTGGCCTTTGTCTCCAACTCGAAGGGGAAGGGTGGGGTGCAACTCCGTTTCGTTACAAGGAGATTTGGTTTGAAGATCCTAATATTATGAATCTGATGAATACTTGGTGGGAGTCAACTAGGTTCCAAGGTAATCCTGGGTTCGTTATGTCAAAGAAATTACAGCTACTAAAAGCAAAGTTGAAGGAATGGAATAAATTTGTGTTTGGGAATTTCCAAAGGAAGATTGAGGAAAATCTTGTTGAAATTCATAGACTTGATAGAGACGCTCTTCAGTCATCAATTCTAAAGGCTAAAGGAGAGTTTCATAAGTTGTCAACAATGAAAGAAATTTATTGGAGGCAACAGTCAAGAATTGAATGGTTTATTCAAAATGAGAGGAATACGAAATTTTCCACAAGCGTGCTTCCTCTCGTAAAAGAAGTAATTCCTTTTCGCAATTGAATATTAATGGTTCTCTCACCTCCGACAAGACTATTATTAAGAATGCAATTGTTAAGTTTTATTCTGAATTATACAAAGGAGGAAGCAACTTCTAGACCGCAACTAGATGTCCTTGACTTTCCTTCCATCAACATCACCCAGGCTGCAACTCTTGAAGAACCTTGTGATGAAGCTGAAGTTAGGAGGGCTATTCAGGATTTGAGTGGCGACAGAGCCCCTGGTCCCGATGGTTTCCCGATCATGGTTTTTAGTAGATGCTGGGAGTTCATGAAGGATGACATAATGGGGGTAGTTAATGATTTGTTCTTGAATGCTCACATCGATTGGCGTTTAAAGTCCACATTCATTTTTCTATTGCCAAAAAAGGAGGTTGTTGTAAATGTAACAGACTTTAGACCGATTAGTTTGATGGGCAGTGTAAATAAGATTCTGTCGAAAATTCTGGCAACCAGGTTGAAAGGAGTGATGGAATGCTTGGTGAGTAGTCATGAAAGTGCGTTCATCAGTGGGAGACAAATTCTGGATAGTTCTTTAATAGCTAATGAGTTGATAGACTCTTATCAAAAGAGGAAAAAGAGTGGTATCCTGTGCAAAATAGACTTTCAAAAGGCGTATGAAAATGTTTCGTGGGATTTCCTTGACTACACTCTAATGAGAATGGGTTTTGGATTTGTTTGGCGGAAGTGGATAGCAGCATGTACAAAACATGTTTATCTTTCGGTGCTAGTCAATGGCTCCTCAAACGGGAGATTTGAAAGCACGAAAGGTTTGAGACAAGGTGATCCCTTGTCTCCTTTCCTTTTCATTCTTGTGGCAGAATCTCTGAATCTTATGATTAAAAAAGCATGTAATGTGGGTTGGATGCAGGGCTTTGAAGTTGTGCAAGGAGGAACAGTGGTGAGTCACTTGCAATTTGCAGATGACACAATTGTGGTCTTGCAACCCCATTCATCTCAAATCTCCCATCTCAGAAATGTGCTACTGTGGTTTGAGATAATTTCCGGTTTGAAGGTTAATTTTAAGAAGACTTCCATTATTCCAGTCGGCAATGTTCCCCAGGTAAACTCCCTCGCTCGATCTTTTGGCTGCAGAATTGACAACTTCCCCCTTCCTTATTTAGGTTTTACTTTGGGTGATTCCTATATGTCTAAAGCTAAATGGGATATTGTTATCGAGAGGGTGGAGGCGAGACTTAATTCTTCGTCAACAATATATTTGTCTAGGGGAGGGAAGCTAGTTATTATACATGATGTTCTTCAAGATTTACCGGTGTACCTCATGTCCCTGTTTGTGGCCCCGGTTTTTGTTATTGAGAAACTAGAACAACTTTTTAGGAATTTTCTATGGAATGACAAGGAGGGAAATCATAAAACTCATTTAGTTAAATGGGAAGTGGTTACATGTGAAAAAGATAAAGGAGGTCTGGGGGTAAAGAATCTAAAAATGATGAATACTGCACTCATCATGAAGTGGTTGTGGCGTTTCGGATGTGAAAAAACGGCTCTTTGGAGGACAATTGTGGCAGAGAAGCACGGTGAAGATCCTCTTGGGTGGTCTACAAAGACGCCAAAATCAGCTTATGGCTGTAGTATTTGGAAAGGAGTATGCAAGTTTGATGAGGACTTTAAGTCCAATTGCATGATGCAGGTAGGTGATGGAAACCACACTAGTTTTTGGAGTGATATATGGATCTCCAATATTCCTTTGAGAATTCAATTTCCAGCAACTTATGCAATTTCAAGATCGAAAAGCAAAGGTGGTTGCAGAGGTTAGAGTTTTTTCAAGTGGCATGGTCGGTTGGAATTTAGATATTTCTAGAAGAGTTTACGATGGGGTCATTCTGAGAATTAACTTCTTTACTCCTTTTACTTGACAACTTTCAATCTAATAGCACTACAATGGAGTGAGATAAGAGAATTTGGTTGGGTGAAAAGAGAATGGAATTTTTCAAGAAAGTCGTGTTACAATTGGCTCCACAGTTCAGCTCCTCATCCTCCAAGATTTATCCCTAAAAAGAGGATTTGTTCGTGTAACCGGCCAACAAAAGCAAGTTTTTTTATGTGGGGCTGCAAGTTATGAAAAAATTTCTACGAAGACTTAATGTGTAGAAGAGGATGGCATGAAGAGTGGGTAAATCATTGTTATCTATGTGTACAAGATGGGGAGTCCGCTAATCATCTTCTCATTCATTGCAAGGTAGCGTGGGCAAGTGTGGTATTTTTTTCTCAAGGAGTGGTCGCTGAAATTGGTAACTCCACCGAACTTGTTAACTCTTGTCGGTTCTTGGCCTCTTCGTGCTAGTTCGCAAGGAAATCAATGGTTCTAAAGTTCTTCCTGCTGCGATTTTATGGTGTCTTTGGGATGAGAGAAACATGAGAGCTTTTAAGAATACTAGTAAGGATGAAGACGGCATCATCGACTTTGTTAAGATCACTGTGGCATATTGGCTACATAACAGGGGTGTGTTTCAAGGCATTTCTATGGAACAATTTGCTATTAGCTGGAAGGAAGTTTTGTTTCAACCCCCATGAGCTTGATGTTTGAAGTTTAAAGGGGTTTGTTGGGTTGTTTTTCGTTTTTGTTATCTACCTTGCTTTTTGAAGGCGGGTTGTGTTAGGTTCTATGGCCTTGTTTCTTTTGGGGTTGTTACTCGGTGGCTTTTCCCCTTTTTCTTTTTTTTTCTGTCAGTTTTGGTTAGTCCATATTTCATGTACGCAATCATTTCATCTATAAAAATTTTAGTTTACTGATAAAAAAAAAAAAAAAAAAAAAAATTGGGTTTTGTTGTGGTCCAGTTCTTCACGGATGATTTTTTTTTTTTTTTTGAAAAGGGTATAGGAGCTTTGGGAATTCTTTGAGAGACTTGTCGATCAGGTTTATTGCTTTGCCAACTTCAAATACAACAACATTTTTGAGGTCTTGATCATCGATCTCAAGATCTTCATTTTTTTTCTTTTTTCTTTTTGTTGATGCAGAATATCATCAATAGTTGTCTCCAGTGTCGATTCCAAAGTTCTGCTAGATTGGTTATTCCGCAGAATAGATGTGGTGAACAATTTACGTTAATGATGAAGTACCTACCTCTTTCATCGCTTTATCCGATTCTTTTTCTGCGTCCATTGTTCTGGGATTTTCGAAATGTAAAAACTTTGGTTCGTTGAGGGATGGTAGCGGTTGTTGTGTGTATTTTTACCGCCAAACAGTGTGATGGTTTGAGATTATAGTGGGTTGCGACGTTTGGAACAGGTAAGTTTAGGTTTGGGTATATTTTTAATTTTTATACGGGACCTGTCACCTATATAGTTGCTTTTAACATATAATTCGGGACCTGTCACCCATATTTTTAATTTTTATGATACTTTCCTAGATATTAGGTTTACATGTACAATGCAGCATCTCTGGCGACTGTTGGACGGAAACTTAGGAATCATATACTGGATCTTATCTTATTGGAATAGCCAATCAGGTAGTGATGACATGTATACTTTGTGCTGACATGGCTTCACCACAATCAAGAGTTATTGTGGCTGCGACATGTGGTGACTTGGGTCTCTTATTATAAAGAAAGATAAATTGGCTGGCAATTCAATTTGGAAATTAACGACAGGTAATGCCGGTGAAACGAAATTGACAGGTGAAGTCTGTAGTTTATTATCAAAAAATGGTTTTAGACACCTCAAATAACGACAGGCCATCACGGGCAGGGTCTGTCAATAATCTCTATTATCGACGGATCTGGCCCGTCGAAAAAGTTAATTTCTGGCGTAGTGTTTGTTACGATTGGAAAACTGATGGCTCAAAATAGTGCCCATTTCACGGGGTAGTTGTTCTGAAGTTTGGATTCGTTCACTAGGTTCAACTTCATGGAAGTGGAATAGTATTGGGAACATACCTTGTGATATAAGTGATACTAATGTTTCTATGAAGCCTTTAAATGGAATCATTCACTGGATAGGAAATACGAAAGTTATAGGTTCGTTCGATATAGTTGAAAAGCAATTTAAAACGATGCAGATACCCAGCTGCTATCTAGAGGATGCAGACTACTGGTTTTATGATATGGAAGTGGGTGTATTAGGACAGGACCTTTACCTATCAGTTAATGCTGGATCCAAGGAAAACATCGATCTGTGGGTGATGAAAGATTATGGAGTTACAGATTCTTGGACCAAAATTTTCAGCCTATCGAAAGATCAAGCATGTTACAAATCATTACGTCCCCTGCATTATCTCAATAAGAGTCGGGACATCCTATTACATGGTGTACGTTTAGAACGTTATTATAATCGCCATCGCCAAAATACTTTAGTCTCCTATAACCAGAAAAATCGAAGACTTAAAACTTTGGTTATCCCAGGCATGCCAAAAGACTACTTTTGTTGGAAGTCTGGTTTGGTGAATTCGTTAAGCTGCAGAAGATCTATAACTATTTTTGTTGGAAATCTGGTTTGGATACCAGTGCATGGCGCTAATACTACGAATGATTGAACAAGAGAGTGTGATGACTTCTGTATTCTACTAAGATGAAACAAGCAGTCCTATTTTTATTTTATTTTGTTCTAGGTTCTTGTGTGGAATTTACTTGGTGTAAATAGTTGCAGATCCAAAATTTTCCATGTTCGTCTATGAATACAAATTGCTAATGGTTTCAGACTACACTGGTCGAATTTATCCAGTGGATTTGCGTTTCTTACAAATGGAACTTCTCTTGCTGGTGATAAAAAGAACATTGTTTATGATGTCAATTCGTAAATGAACCTTTCAGTCTGAGTTCAGTTAGTTGTGCATTAGGGAACAGTGAGACTCACAGATGCTGCTCAATGTTCAGTCTTTTATCAGTTCTTCTTTTTATCATTACAGGTGGGGAATGGTTGGATTTTATGGCATGTGCAGCTCAATGTGCATGCAGAACACTGGACGCCGACTTAATTACATAAAGACATTATCCGGCTTAAAGAACGCAAGATTAAGCACAAACTGCACCATAGAACCAAATCTGGTAACATAAAAATTACAAACGTATCAGTATTAATTGCTTAGATAGTATTAGTTGGCTGTACTTGCACCTTAAAAGACTCTCAGCTATTATTTTTCGTACTCTTGCTGGAGATTCGCCAACCGTAAACATTTTTGGCTCGCAAAGTATGACATTCCATCCCTCGGCACCCAGCTCCTGTCAGCTCACTCTGATCTAACAATTTCAAGAAAATCTTCAGTATTATTAGGACAGGAAAATCTTGCACCTTAGGTTGTGTATAAAGGAACGGAATTACCTGATTTTTGAAACTCTTCAAACCAGCTAGGTTGGTATTCATACATCAGAATCGAGATGCTGGAGGAATTCATATGTTCACTCAGGATCCTGCTTGTATGCCCACTTCTCAACACTTCTTGCAAACCAAATTATCGAGAGGGGAGGAAGTCAATTTTGCACAACGACTTACATCCACATTCTTCAAGGTATCTGGAAAGAAGTGCGGCAATGCAATCAATTTGGGGCAGTTTCGAATATGCAAGTCCCGAATAAAAGGCATAATCTTCTTCTCATCTGGAGCAATGAAATCCCAGTGCTCCAATTTAGCCATATCAACAATATGAAGTTCTTCCAGCTTTGGGAATGCTAGCTCCTTCACATATTTGCAACTACTGCCAATTCCATAGAACTCATTCCCGATATCCTTAATACTGCCCAGATTTTTTATATACAGTTCTTCAAGGGATGGTAGGTTACCCAATGCAGGCAACATTGTACAGTTCATGCAATCTTGTAACTTCAACCTGCGAAGATTAGGTAACATGGAATCATTCTCCAGCCAACTTGGGAGCTCCGAACCGAGAAAGTGAGTGAGCGTCATTTTCTTTATGTTTGGATGGGGGTGCAGGTCTTCAAGCACACTCTTCGTCTTTCTAAACTCGTCTTCTCCTAGATTTTCCAGCTTGTACGGTGAAAAATCTAACCGCAGTTCGTGGAGATTCTCCTTGTTCATCAGTTTAGCATCACTAACCTCCTTGAAGTTCTCCACTGTATGCAAACCTATTATGTTTATGCAGCCTTGCAGTTTGTTGAGGTCCTGAAGCTCTCTAATCCTGCATCCTAGTTTGACGATACTCACGGGGAATTTAGATAACGTCTGAAGGGACGTTAACCTCCCAGTTCCTTGTGGTAAGTAGAGCAGTTTAGGAGTACTTTGAATTTCAAGATGTCTCAAGCCACTTAATTTAACCAAACTGTCTGGCAATTTTGAAAGTTGTTGGCAGTCGTTGAGGGCTAAAGTCTGCAGATTATGTAGATCGCATACTTTTTCGGGAAGAGATTGTAGATTTGTGTGAGACAAGTTTAGGTACCGCAGATGCTTCAATTTCCCCACTTCATTAGGTATTTCTGAAAGGTTAAGATAACTGAAATCCAATACCTTAAGAAATTTCAAGTGAGCAAATAGATTTGGCGAGACTGTTCTGGAAATCACTCTGCATTTGGAGTTGTTGAATATTAGAGTGGAGAGTTTTAGAGTGTAGTCGTGATTTTCCTTCTGTATAGAGCTGGCGATGGAATCAAAGTTGCTATGCAGAACTGATAGATGGCGAGCCTTGCTTGTTTTGAAAGGTGCCTTGTCGATTTCCACAACAGAGTGCCCACTCATAGAGGCGGCTAAGTCATGCACCAGATCATGCATCTGGATGCAAGTTACCTCACCATCTTTGTTCCTTTCGTGAGGATTGAAGTACGAACGTATCATTAATTCACGAAAGCACTCCTCCCCTATCGAATCTGGATCTCTATCTTTTGTTGTGGACGAGCTGAGGAAACCTTCCGCCATCCACAGCTTTATCAGCGTTTCCTTGTTGATCACCCAAGCCTTTGGGAATAGGGCAGTATAACAGAAGCAGAGTTTGAGAACCGGTGGTAAACTGTAATAGCTGAAGTAAAGAGCAGGCAGGATTGGTTCCATCTCTAGCAGCTCCCATTTATCACTTTCCATAACATCTTCCCATTCCTGTCTGGTTGTTTTTGTGCGAAGCAGACCACCAAGACACTTCAGCGCAAGAGGGACGCCGTCGCAACGCTGGTAAACTATCCTTCCGTTATCTTCAAAAGGTTTCAATGCATCACCACCATTGTCCTGTTTTCCATAAGCATTTCGACAAAACAATTCCCAAGCAGGCTCCTTAGGTAAAGGATGTAGCTCATGAAGAATCGTCGTGCTCATTAAATAAGCAGCCATTTTATTGCGCGTGAGGATCAGTAAGCTGCTTCCAGGAGCACCAACAAGGAGGCTCTTCAGATCTTGCCAATCTCGGATATCCTCATTCCAGACATCATCCAAAACAAGTAAGAATCTCTTATTCTTGATACGGTTCCTCAAGAGAGTCGAAGGACTAGGCATATCAGCACCATTCAAATCACCACAAACAGAAGTAGAATCATCACTATCAGAAGACGGTAGAGCATCCAATATACTCTGCACAGTCATCTCCAGATAAGATGCAGCAGTTTGAGGTACAGAAATCCAGACTCTAGTATCAAAATGTTTTTTCACCTCGTCATCGTTATACACGTATTTAGCAAGAGTCGTCTTGCCGATTCCACCAATTCCAACAATACTTACAACTCTAACACCCTGTGATTTATTATTAACAGATTCTAATAACATGTTCATAATATTTTCCTTATCTAATTCCCGACCACAAATAATATCATCATCCTCGCAGAAATCACGATAACTATGTGTACAGGAATCATTTGGGTGTCTTGGTAACTCATTATTTAATTCAAGATCTATACTCTCTGATTTCATTTTCTCTAATTTCCTCCTTAAACTTGATAATTTCTTAGATTTATCATAAAGAACAAAAGCAGAACTTAAAGACGGAGCAACTGAAGAACAAACCTTAGTAATATTATTATCACCTTTCGTTTTCTGCCGAAGAAATAAGACCAATTCATCCAGCAAATCTTCAATTTCATAAACCAAGTCTTTAATTCTCCCAAGAAAATCACAGACTTCATCGTCTCCTAATTGCTTTAACTCTGCATCTTCAAGTACAGATCCGACTGCGTTCAGTGTGTTTTCCAGCTTCTTCAACTCGTTAGTTATGCCGGAAATCTGTACTCCTCCTCCGATCAAATCATTTTGTGAGAGTAGAACAATGACGTCAGTTAGTTTGTTGATAACTAACGTCATCACCGACGAAGAAGAAGAAGAAGAAGCCATCACCGGTGAAGTGAATTTACTTCTTCAGAAATGAAAAAAAAAAAACAGTGTGAATTTATTAAAGAAAAAGTATGTTGGGTAGGTGCAATGTAATTGTCAGAGAATAGTAAAATAAGAAGACGCGTGGAGCCTACCGCGTAGATCTCGATGTTGTGATCCACCAAGACTTTGCATAGAAATACAAAATGGTCCTACCAAACTTTATTTATTCTGAAACAACTTTGTTCACACTTAATGTCTCTGTCGTGGATTTTATGGGGAGTGAGTGGGGCACTGGAAACTTAGTTTGGAACCTAGTCCACTAATGTGGGGCTTAAAAAAAATTTCTCCCAACTCTATCAAATGGTTATGGGTAGGGTTGCACAAAACCGACTCAATCCACCAACCAAACTCATGCCAGCCTGAAATTATCCGCACCCGACCCAACTCACCTAGGAACGGGTCAGCTATGGGTCCAAGCATCAAAACCCATCGTATGGTGGGTCGATTATGGGTGACAGCTTCTCTCACCCGACCCAACCCACCCACCCGTCTAAATATTTGTTAGTTGATTCTAACCTTTAGATTACCTATCCTAGATGAACCACAAAAGTTGAAGTTATGATATATAATGCCCTAACCCTAATCATTGCTAACTTCTCTTGAGTTCCTTCAATGCGACCTCTTTCTCTCCCTCTCGGACTAGCTTTTTTTTTTCACTTTCTCTTCGCTTGTAAATCAAGCAATCAATCAACATCGCCACCAAAGACAAAGAAGCAAACCAACAACCGATGGTGAGACTAGGAATCACTGTAATTACTAATTAGGGTTTTGTTTCCAAAGATTGATTTTGGGTTGGCTTATTTCGATAGGGTTCTTAATTCTTATTTCAATTTGCTTTCATCTTTCGCAAAGAAGTCATAAAGACTATATTACCATCAACTCGAAATCGCGGTATATGAAGGAGAAAGCGCAAAGAGAATAAGTCTCAGAATTATAATGTAATGTTCATTGTATTTTATGGTGGGTATCCCACCACCCACCCGATCCAACCCACCGTAATATGGGTGGTGAAAACCGACCCATTGTAATGTTGGGTTGGTTGCGGGTGACAACTTATGTTACCCACCATGAGTAGGTTGGGTGGTGGGTGAGGTCAAACCGACCCAATTCAAACCCATGTGCAACCCTAGTTATAGGGTCCCAAACTTCACGAAAAGTTTAATTTATCCCGAATTAATTCCTAATTCCAATACCAATCTATTGCCATTTTCGGGCAGAAAATCCAAAAACATAAAAACCTAAAATTAAAAAACTTTCTATTTTCATCTTAATTTTTCCAAATTCTCAAAGCCCTATTAAAAATAAATTGATCCTCTTCTCAAACGATTTTCGATCCAATCAAGAAAAAGTAGATTCCCATCAACATGTTCTAGTTTTCTCATTTCTTCATTGATTTACATGTTTAAATCTTAGATTTTAAAACCAAAATCTCTCGATCTTACCCAATCGGTTTATGTTGACATATCGATGCCGGGTTTTGTTCTTCGCCATGAAGAGCATGAAGGGTAATCGGTTTAAATGTTGATTAATCGACCGATTCTGTGTCTATAATCGAAATATGAAAAGAAATCTCCAGAATTGGTTTATAAGTGAATTAGCATAAACTGATTCTGGGTACTATTATTTTTTAATTCTACGATTCCACAATCGGGTTTTATTAACTTGTTAATTTACCGATTTTGGAATTGTCCCTCCAAATTTCATTTCATAATCGGTTTTTATATATGTATCACATAAACCGATTGATTATGTTTGACATTCCTGTGTGTTTTTTTATTGAGAATCGGATTACATATGTTTAGTTATGTACCGATTGTGAACTTGATTTTTTTTTTTTTTTTTGTAGATATGGGCTTCGGCAACCTAGAATTTTACTCTCGAGATCTCCCCCATGAGGATATTCACATGGCACCACAACCTGTGCCATAAAGAAGCATTTACAAGTTTGCATATGGGCGTGAGACCCGTCTGGAGAAAGCACTCGCACTTGTAGAAAAGCTTGCATTGGAAGAGCTCCATGAGGTCGTCAGGTTCACGAGGAGAATGAAGGAATTAATTTCAGCTGATGGGGATCGCCACAGAAATTTGGAAGCTATGTTTGAAGAAATGGCTGAGGTTCAATCCATTACTGAAGCAGAGCTGCTGCTGCTGTAACTGCTCCTGGTGTTGCTGGTCCTGTTGCTGGTGCTTCATGATTTATAAGTTTTTAAGTTTAAGTTTTTAAGAATTGATTGTTTAAGTTTTAGGTTTTTAAAAATTTAGACTTCAAATGGTTAAGGTTTATATTTTGGATGATCTTGGTGTTGAACTTAATGCACTTAAAGTTTTAACTATAATTATGTGTATCGTAAAAAAAGTTTATGCATGCTCAATAATTCTGTTTTCCAAACAAAGTTAAACAATAGGGCTACTCGATATATCAAAATAACATGATTGTCGAGGGTCTATAAAAAAATCGGTTTATGTGTGGGGTCTGTATAATCCGATTATTGTGCTTTTTTTTCTGTATCTTTTTCTAGGTAGAATCAGATCATATGTGAAGTGATATAAACCGATTATTGTCGGTGAAAATTCAAATATTTTGCTTGTCTTTAACCGGTTTATATTGGCTAAAATAGAGACCGATTCGTGGAGGCACAAAAAAAATAACCGGATTGTGTGGACCTTCGAGAAGACCGATTGAGCCAAATTATTTCACTTTTTTCGAAAAAACTAGTCGTTCGGGTCTTTCTCTATATATAGAGACCTCATCCATGGACCCCATTTGCCCCAAAATTGCTCATTATATTCCCTCTCACTCCATATACTCCACAACTACTCATTTCATACCTCCACATACAAGAAATGTCTTCATTTGACTCGCTGAAGATTTGGCAATCACCAAAGCATGGTACGTCGAAATTCAAACCAAAATTCAGTCCTCCGTAAGGGTAGATGCCAAAACCTTTTGGACAAAGGTGCATAACAAATATAGGAAAGATTTTGGGAATCCTAATGGAAGAAGTGTTCGAAAAGTCCATGATAGGCACGAAGTCATCGAAAATGCGATACTTGGTTATTTATCTATGCAACATCGGATTTTGAACGCTAGCCACTTTTGCTTGTCCATTGAAAAATTTGTAAGTGTTTTTATGGTTTATTTACATGATCCGTGTGGTTTGATCTTCAAATTAAACATCACTAAGAAAGTAAGTTCGTGTCGTATTTTTGTAGCACCAAGTCGATAAAGCGCGCTACTAGAAGGAAAAGGGGGAAGCATTCACATTTGATGCAAGCTATCACTTCATGGTATCCAAAATTCCGGAGTATGTCCCGGAGATGATGATGATGATGATGATGATGGGTGAATCATACTCGGATTCCTCCAACGAAGATTGGTGGTTTTAGAAGTTTTTGTGTAGGTTAGTGGGTAGATCTCTATGTAAACCCTTACGAGACTATAACTCGTCCACTAGGGTCGCCTAGGGGTTTAAAGACTTTATGCATGTGCTAAAGCCATCCGTGATTCCTACGATAATGAAATGAATGAAAAAAAAATCTTATGAAAGATAACGACGGTTTACATGTAACACAAAACCCCGATTTTAGGAATCAAATTTTGTATATGCCCACGTCGCCGATTCCAAGTCCTCTCGTTAATTTTGAAACACCAACTTGAGAATCGGTTTACGAGTGCATGAACGTAAACCGATTCTGGGTACTTTTTACAGAAAAAAAATCAAAAAATTTAAATGTTCGATGTTTTGAAGATCAATTTAATTAACACCTAATTCAATTAATTGACGCTAATTAATTAGGGATAAATAGGTACTTAGTTAACAGTTTTTTTTTTTTTTTGCTGAGAAAAACCACCAGGGATTAACTTAAAAGAGAAGTACAAACATCAACTAGGGGCTCCTTCCTTACAAGACCATCCAAAAAAGGAGGAAAGGCAACCCAATTGTTCTTAATACAGTACTTTCTAGCTCGACGAGCAAGCTTATCGGCCTAGATTGTTTTTGACACGATTAATATACATAAGTTTAAAACTACTATTACTAGACAACAAACTCCGACAATCCTTTAGAACATCACAGCTCCACCACCCCACTTTTGAACAGTCTCCATTCACAAAATCCACAATTTGGAGACAGTCGCTAAAAAAAATGACTCTAGACAGATTCATCTCTAACGCCCAAGAGATACCCAACAAAAGTGCAGTTGATTCAGCTCAAACCGCATTTGGAATCAGCCCAAAGTCTGCACGAGAACCCTTTATTGTTCCTGCCATATCACACCAGAAAATACCAACAACCATATTAAAATCCTTGTAAGAGCCATCAATAAACATAAAGTGATCCACCTCAGTTCTGCAGATCTTTTTATGTATGTTACTATCTCTCACAAGAATAAAGGTTTAATATAAGAGTTTATCATTCTTTTCACATCTAGTATAACTTTATTTAGATCAATAACAATCTTTCTGAAAACCACATCACACCGCAACTTCCAGATACACCACATTATAATAGCAGCAATACTTGGCCAGTTAACATTATAAGGAGAGTCACCCAAACCATTTTCAAACCACATAAGAAAATAATCATCTATCCCTTGCAGATCAGGAGAAATTAAATGCTGAAAGGATAAACCAAACCAAACATGTGAAGCAATAGGACACTGGACTAGTAAATGTAACTCAGTTTCAACTTTATTCTTACAGAGAGGGCATATATCATCAATAGAAGGATTATAAACACCAAGTAGGGAATTAACAGGAAGCATATGAGCAAATATTTTCCACATAAAGAACTTAATATTGGGAAGACACTCCAAAGACCAAACCTTGTGCCAGCAAGAAGCTTCTTCCCTAGTACAACTTTCATTCATATAAGCCTTATACGCAGATTTAATAGTAAACATACCATTTTGCGTATGAGCCCACATAAATTTATCACTCTGATGCATATTAATCTTAATAGCTCTAATTCTAATAACATCCTCTGGAGGAAATAAACTGTTTAACAAATTCGATTCCAACAATTGTTGTTCACATCAATAAGATATTTCACATAACCATAATCTTTATAATTTAGATTATTAGAAATGGTGGAGAAGTAGCATAAGGTATCCAATTATCAAGCCAGATATTAGTAGAAGCACCATCATTAATTTTCCTAAATATGTTTGCTTTAATAAAAACTAAGCTCTTACTATACCTTTTCAAATCCAAGAAGATGAGTCTCACTTTATCAATTTCTAGAAGATTCTCGATTAGGAAAATACTTATCTTTCAAGAATATCAAACAAGATGTTGTGGATTTTGCAATAATCTCCAACCTAACTTACTTATGAAAACCCCGTTAGTAGCATAAGTATTCCTTATATCCGACCACCACAGTTTTTAGACTTACCAATATCCCCTAAGAACAAAAGTAAGCAAGCATGCCTAGAGTCTTTTTAGACCACCGAATGTTCTTTGGATAGAATCAATCTTCAAGTAATCTTCTTAGGTAAAGGAAAACAAGACATCGATAGACAAAGAAGACTCGAAAGAACATGTTTTGTAACTACGCGTTCTACCAAAGAATATTCAGATTGGTTCTTTTACAAGAGCTTAACCTAGAGTTGAAATTTTCAATAACAAATTGAAAAGGTTTACTTTTATTTTTGTTAATAAATAGGTGTACCAAGATACTTCTCCGAATTACTCGTAAATTAGATCTTTAAGGTTTTAGCTTTAAGTTTAATATGTTTATGATGAGTTTTGGAACTAGTAACTAAACCCGACTTATCATAGTTTATGGCTTTACCTAAGCTTTTGCAAAGACATCTATAACTTTCTTAGATAATAGTTAGATAAGGGGTTGTGTGAAATTTATTTCTAATGACCTCTTTTGTCATCTAGTAACAGGCCACAAATAAGTGGACTAGGCCCCCAAATTAGCCGCGGTGACTAGGCCCTAAATTAGCCACGTTTTTTTAGTTTTAGCCCCAGTTTACTAACTTTTAATTCCATAATCAACGACGTATTTTGACGAAGAGATGCAAATTTATATTAATTGATTTAAACCAGAACAAGTTCTGGAGATTCAACAATGTGGCTATGCAATATTGTCACCAAAGAGAAATATTCCACAATTATTACTAGAAAGTAGAAACTACGAGGCTGACTATAACACTTTTTTTTTTTTTTGAAGCATATCTATAACACTTTTATATTGTTCATGGCTATTGGTAAAAAAAAAAAAAAAAAAAAATAATCTAAATTTATGGATCATTAATACTGGTAGAAAAATTGTTTTTTTTAATTTAAGTTTGAAATCAAATAATGGAATCATTGTGCAAATTCTTCTATTTTATTACGAATAATTCAATTGCATATTGCCATAACCTCCCACCACAACTGCACAATTCAAATCCATTTTTCCCATCTACACAACAATTTTTTTTTACGGAAATGGGTCATTTGTCCAAATAATTTAAAACATGGTTCAAATGGACGAGTAAAAATTAGTATGGGTGAAATGGACAAAAAAATAGCAAGGATGAAACCGGATTCATCCCGAATTTAAACTTAAAAAATAGCAAGGATGAAACTAGATGCATCCTGATGTAAATTAAAAATAAGAAAAGTATTTGAAAATTGGTAGGATGAAACTGTTTTACATCTGGCTATTTTTACATTTTTGTCCATTTAAAAAAAGATCAAAATCTAAATATCCTTTTCACCAGAATTGTTGATTTTGATCTTTTTAACCAATTTTGTGTTATTTTTATTCGCGATCATTCTTGTTAGAGGGTTACTAAATTTCTTCAATTGCATATTGCCATAACCTCCCACCACCACCACACAATTCAAGTCCATTTTTCCCATGAGCGCGCGATTGGGGATATAAATTACTTCCACCAACCAATAGTGTTTGCTAAGGGGTGTTTCTAGGGGCAAAAATACTAAAATACCCTTCCCTCAAAAATAAAAATCTAAGAACTTAAAATCAAAAACAAAATCATATCCCCCATTTCCATCTTCACTTCTTATTAATCTCTTTGAGGTTAGGCTTTTGAAACCCAAATATTCCCCATTCCCTTTCAAGTTCTAAATTTTCCCCACTCCCTTTCAAATTCTCTTCTCCTTCTCTGCCGGCTTCTCACTTTGAAAACGATTTCTTCTTTTTTTTACATTCAGAAGTGATGAAGATCATGCCGGAAGTAATGAAGACCATGCCAGTGGTGATGAAGACAATGCCGGAAGTGATGAAGACCATGCCGGTAGTGATGAAGACAATGCCGGAAATATTATTTTTTTTATCACCGGAAGCGATGAAGACCATGCCGGAATTGATGAAGACCATGCGAAACTTGGTGCCGTGATGCTTGGTAACTAACATTCAATGCCGAACTAAATTCTCTGCATGCTCGATAGAAAACTATCAATGCCGGTAGTCAAGTGAAAAAAAAATTAAGTTTCCTGGATACTTTACATCATGTGCCAAAGATAGAAATTTAAGAAACATACTATGCCAGAAAGGGGCACGCATGCTCGAAAAAATTAATTAATCAGGAAGCCGGAAGACTGGTTAAAACCAGAAAAAAATTCAAAACGGAATAGGTTTTGAATTTCAAAACTAAAAAAAAAATCTACGAGATGCTTGTCTCGATTTCACGTGGGGCGCCGCCCCTAGACCCCCGCGACCTGACACCTGGAGGGGCTACACCCCCGGATCCCCTGCATAACGTACCAACATAGTTTTTTGGTTGAATACTATGACGGTTTGAATTTCAAAATAGGGCATTGTATTCATACCATGTCCATGCCGGCACCGAGCTTTTTCAGCTGCAAAAATGGTTGATTCAAAGAAAAAAAAAACAAATCACCTCTTAGCAGCAATTCTCTCTTCACAATCATCCTCCATTTTCACCAAAAAAAAGTTCCATTTCAAATACTTTTTCCCTCCTTCTACTCTCACCTCGCTCACCCAAATACAAATAAATATACACACTAATCATTTAACAAATACTTAAAATTTTTTTCTAATTATAATTAATCTCTAAACCTGATTAGTGAGGGATAGATTAGGTATTAGGTAAAATACATAGATAAGGGGTGACCCTGATTTGATATTTGGATCCCGTTATTGTCCTTTTCCTCTATGCGCATTTGATGGGTGGTTCCATCACCTTAGTGAATCCAATCCAACATGCTACGGATTTCAAATTTGGCATCCGCATCCAATCCAACATTTAACGGATTTGCATCCAATGGATGCACGGATGAACGGATTGGGTGCGGATAATCCAATGGATTTGTGTTGAATTAAAATTTATAATGAAAAATAAAGCTTATATAGATGACTTCTTATAGAACCCACACATTTTATACATTTTATATATGTATATAAAATGAAGCGCCATGACAACACTCCAAGCAAACACCTAAATTTTTTTAAGCCTATCCATATATTTTTTAGAAACTATATAAATGCCCTTGATCTAACGGGTGTGGATGTCCAGCGGATTTTCAAGGTTGCATCTGGATCCAATCCGTAATCCGTTGGATTTCAAAAATCTCATCCGCATCCAACCCATTAGCGGACGGTCCGGGCATCTATTCGCACAAGTACGGTTGGTCCCGGTTAAATCTGGTGATTACAAATAAAATGCTCACCCCTAGTAACCGGTACCAAAAAGCCCATCAATACTTTTACAAGTAAAATTTTGACAAAATGCGTCAAGTGACTCGAAGGTATTTATCATTTTAGGCACAATTTTAGAAAAATTAAATGTATATATCCATTATGCAAACCACTATAAAGGATACACAATACTTTATGTAGCCATATTTTAGTTTATGCATCAACTAATTTTCCGTTGCGACTAATACATCAATGTACTCCCTCCATTTCAAGAAAAATGATACTTTCACTTTAGACACAATTCTCGCAAATTGAATACATAGTCATTATGCAAACCACCACAAAAGATGCATAAACATCATGCAACCATATTTTGATTTATGGATCCACTAATTTCCTGAAAAGTGATACTTTCACATTAATTGGTGAAAAGTGATACTTTCGTGCTTTTTTAGAAAAGTGATACTTTCGCCCGTTTTCAAAAACAAGACAAAAGTATCACTTTTTTAAAAACGGACGAAAAGTATCACTTTTTCTCAAACGGGCGAAAATAGTCGCAGGACAAACCCCACCTTCGCATTCTTCTTCTGGGCGGCCCTCCCACCGTGGCTAACGGTTGTACTAGTAGCTTTTAATAAAAAAGCTTGAGGAAACAAGCAGTAGAATACTTGAATTAGCATTTTGTTAATCAAGAATGAGGTAGGCTACTGATGGGTCTACACAATGTACAGTGAATTACTCTGTATTCACCGGCATAATGCCCATAACCTCCCACCACCATTAGGGTGAGCATTTTATCCGTAATCCGCGGATTTAACTGGACCAACCGCATTTGTGCGGATGGATGTCCGGACCGTTCGTTAATGGGTTGGACTTGGATGGAACTTTCGAAATTCAATGGATAAATCTGTGATTGGACCGGATGCGACCTTGAAACCGTTGGACATCCATACCCGTTAGATTAAGTGCATTTATATAGTTTATAGAAAAATATAGATAGTTTTGGAATTTTTAAGGTGTTTGCTTGGAGTGTTGTCATGACACTTCTATATTTATATACATATATAAAATGTGAAGGTTCTATAAGAAGTCATCTATATTGATTTTATTTTTTCATTATAAATTTTAACGAACACAAATCCATTGGATTATCGCACCCAACTGTTAATCCGTGCATCCATTGGATGCGGATGCTAAATTTGAAATCCAGAAGTGGATTGGATGGGATGCGGATGAGGTGAAAACCGGTCCATCTTGGCCCATGCTCACCCCTACCACCACATACCAATTGAAGCCCATTTTTCCCATCTACACAACAATTATTTTTATTCGAAACAGTTACAGGAGTTACTAAATTTCACTGGACTAACCGGTACAAAAAAAAATAAATATCCCTTTTACAAGTAAAATTCTGTCAAGATACGCCAAGTCTGACTCTCCTATAATCAGGTGGAACCACCCATAAACAGTTAGGCCCAATAAAGTAACCAACTTGTTCCAATGGACACAGATTAATCGACTTGGCCACAGATTATGTCAAGTCTCTTTGAATCGGGGGTGAGCATGGGCCGGTATGGACCGGTTTTCGCCTCATCCGCATCCAATCCATTGCCCTACGGATTTCAAATTTGACATCCGCATCCAATCCATATCCAACGGATTTACATACAGTGGATGCACGGATGGATGGATTGGATGCGGATAATCCAATGGATTTGTTTTAGTTAAAAAGATAGCTAATTTGCATTACCCCTTTTTAAATTTATAATTGGTGAAACCCCTATCTGTTATAACGGCCGTGAATACTCAGTAATTGTGCACGTGCAACTCACGTGTGTGTCATTAAGAATTTGAATGGATGAGCGTAATTAGTTGATTACACGTGCACTAATTTTTCTTCTCTCTCAAAACACCGTCCTCGTCTTCTTCCTCGAGCATATCCGCCATTAAGGTCGATTAAAATGCAAAAATTAAGCCCAAAATTTTAATAAAACCCATCGTCCAAAACCATCAACTCTTCTTTCACTTAGTATATGTCTAATTCTAATGATTCATCTGCTGATGATTCAAAATCGCAGAAGTCGAAGTCAACCAAATCTGCTTCATATTAACTCTTCGTACTAAGCAAAGCACCTTAACTTATCAAGATCATTATCTTCCCAACAATTGGTGCAGAACAGAAGCATTTTCTATGGCTTCATTAATTAGAACAGAACAAATACAAAGTCTTTGTAAGCAAATGAACTCACATCAAAGGGAAAGATAGCACCTGTGGAAAAAACCTTGTACATGAGAATTGATTCATACAAATTCGGAAATCACTCACTTTTAATTTTATCTCATTGGCTGTTGTGACCACGATATGTTGAGAGAAATGAGAAAATTAATCCTACCGGTAGATGAAGCTCGTAGTGATTGAGGATTTTTCTCAAACAGTTGGTATGCATTTCACCGGTGTTGCTTGTCTCTCTTTTATAAATCTCCAATTCCCTTGAATCTCTAGTATGATAACAGCATTTAACTCAAATTGACTGATTAATCAATCTCAAATCAGCAACACTTGATTTTAAGTGTACAATTGAAAACCACATCATTGGAATTGTTGAATAAAAAACGGGAGCTGTAGATTTATATTTTGAAGATTTCTGCAATTTTGGTTTTCCGTAACCATAAAGCCAGATGGTTCGCAAGCTTTGCTTTGGTTTAAATTTAGAATTTTTTGTGTTGAAGGTTTAATGGCGAAGACAGAATCGCGGAAAAATAAATGGATCTCATACTCTCTCTGCTTTATCTTACCAGTTTTCAATCCCTCGCATGTATAATTTTTACCAAGAAAAATCAGCAGGATATATTCAGCACGTATCTCTTTCTTTCTTAATCTAGGGTAAAACACACCTTACACGTCATATAATGAACTAGTGTTCACTGCATTTATAAGTC
>JAJJWW010016775.1:242279-305852 GCA_023531295.1 Papaver armeniacum
CCTATGTAAGTGGTGGTTGAGATTTACTCTCCCAATACATAAATTTGTGGTTATAATTTCTCCTATTAACTATCATTTAATGACCAATTAAGAAAAATTTAATTTAATAAGGGTCCAGATCATCTGTGCCAAGACTCCTCTGTGCCCTCTGTAGCCACCAATAAGTTAAAGCCACCTTTCTTGGTTATTTAACCGTTCATAACAGTTTATATTCTACCATATTTGATCTTAACTAATTACTGGTAAGTATTTTCCTATAAAGTCCTCCCTTAAATAACTTGACTCATGGTTTTTATTTTAGATCTTGTAGCTCTTTATTCTTATGGAGCGAACATGATCTTCAAGTACAGTATTGGATCAATATCAATCAAATACTAAGCTGGTCATATACTTCTCCCCTTGGAACATGATCTTCGTACATACCGTTATGATATCTTTAATTCGTGCCCTATAGATTTGTTAAGAATTTATGATTTTCTAATCTAAGTATTAGTTTGAATTCAATGAACCAATTTCTGCCAAATCAAATATTTACTGATGATACTAAGTAAATCAGAAATAAGCTTAACAATAATATAATTAACCGAAAACGAAAACGAAAAAATACACAATCTCATGTTAACAACATGTCGAAGACTGGTTCAAAAATATAAGATAGCTATATACAGTGATTTTCTCTTTGTTTTGACTATATTATTTCCATAATTAGTAATGATAAACTATGGAAACACTACATACAATTAGTAACGGTAAAACATGCATGACAGTTGGCGTTAATTTATTGGCGGGTACAGAGGGCACATGGGACTTTTGGCACAGACGATCTGAACCCATTTAATAAGTGGTTAATATAATGAATGCCTAACTAATTAGTGTTTCACAAATTGCTCATAATAAATGATCTATTAATTTTTTTTTCATTATAAATTTTCTCTTAATTAAATAAATACATTTATATTAAGGGTCTAGAATTTAAGATTGAAGATTTTGACCAAGAAAATGTTAAATATTTGTGGTTGAGAATGGCATTAGTAGTGTTGTGAACTTTCATGCATGATTTTAATTATTGTATCTGTTGCATTTGTTTGTTTTTCGATGCATTCTATTATTTTTTGAAACTTCCAACTAGGTTGTGATTGCTCACCCATTTTCCTTCCTTTCCACAAAGAACGAAGAAAGACTACCTGGCAAGAAATTATTATAAATCACACATATTTGGGTATCGCGTTTTGAATTTATTCGAAGCGTTATTTTGTTTTAATTTGATACTTTTGATTTTGTAGTTATTATTTGAAAGTTTTGTAACTTTAAAAGTAAGATTACATTTTATTTAGTTAATTTAATTGAGCATGAATTACTGATTTTATTTATTGAAATCTCTTAAACAAAAAATCTGGTCCTACACGAGTGGCGGTCTGGAAATATGGATTTGCTAGCTGGATCGGACCCGACACACAAGGTTGAACATGTGTCCGCTAGAAGTCCGAAAATCCGGGATGTAACACGCCACCACAACAAAATCACCTGATACCACTATTGTCACCCCCCTCAACTAGGCGTGCTTTTAATTTTTAATCATAAACGTCATGTATGGAGCTTAGATTGAACAAACTTAAGTCATCAATTAATTTTTTCTATTTTTTTGTTTTTATATTCTCTTTTATATAGAAACCTAATATATTTTATTTTAATATACTAAAAACCATAATTTGGCTAATTTTGCATGTGTTAGTGGTGGTCCAGATTTATCCCGGGGAAAGATAAATCAATGACCATGGTTATCCATACCACACCCATTTTCTGCACGCGTGCGTTAGGTTTTAGGGAGATGGATGAGTCACTGTGGGTGCTCAATCGTTTTGTACAGGTGCCCAAAATCGTCTATCCCAGAAATCTTGATACCCAATCTTTATTGTAGCAAAGCTGCCTTCGGTTCCTGCAGCACCAACTCCAGTCATATATGCCCAGACACTAAATCATCCCTCGTCAAGATGAGATTGTGGCCGATAATGATCCACCTCGCAAGAAACCATGTCTTCGAAGATTCCCTTAAGGTTTTTCGACATCTATCATTGCCGAAGATTCATTATGAACCTTGCACCAAATAAAACAATACATGTGAATAGTATATCATGTTTCTTTGTATATCAAGATTTTTTGGCGTGTTTCCATTCCGCATCAGATTCGGTGTGTTCCCTTTATCGCATTTTGTTGACGTGTAATTTCCTCTTTTTTTTTTATTTGTATTTTATATTAATCCCGTTGGTCACGATCTACGGTGGTATTGGTGGATCTGATTCATCCCCTATGTAACCGTACGTGGTGATATGACAATCTAATCTATGTTCTCATTTTTGATCTGAATCCATGGTTTTGAAGGAAATTTTCTGACACTAGCATCACCAAGCTTACATATTTTAACTTCTTATGTAGATGATTTCACTTTTGGAAAAAATTTAATCCGTAAGATTGCACTCTTGGTAAAAAATATAAAAAAATCAACGACGCTAGCAAATGTTATGGTTTCGGATAATGCACCCGGACTTATGTGTTTTACTCTATAATTGTTCGGTTTTCTTGAATAGGTTATAATGTCTCTGTCTTCTACTCTTCTTATTGATAGCAATTCTCCGGATTGATATGCGGTAAAGAATGAAAAATCAAACAACATCATTGCGATGACCATCACGAACGCTGGCAGATCAGGTTATTTATAATTTGTTCTTTGACAAGATATTGTTATGACATACGCCTACCAAAGAGGTTGACGATTCTAGAGGCGACAATGGGCACCTATTGTCAGGTGTAAGAGATGACCGGATTATATGAGCTGACTTTGGGTAAGGTAAGTATATGGTCTTACAAATCCTTTAAGAACAAAGAAGATGTACTCGATCATTGTAAGATGCATGAAAATAGGGGGATTTCGATCTTTCCTCCCCAATACATATTAGTCGGTTTCGAAATTTCTTTCTCTCCAAAAAAATACATATTGCGATTAAGCAGCATACTCCTCGACCATAAAAAAGACATGCAATGGTCACGGAAAACGGCTTCCAAGGAGTCTAGCGATTCTGGAGGTGACCATATCCACTTATTTTCCAAAGAGACTTCGCAACATAAGAGTATATATGTGGTCTTACAAATCAAGAGATATATTTCTAGATGTAAAATTTCAATAGCATATATTCAAAGAAGTAAAAAAAGGTCTGAGAAAGTACATATTATGTACATATTTTTTAAATTGGAAATAGGGGAAGGAAATATAAAATCACAGAGGTGAACTCATTTTCTTAATTTAAGATATTAAATGCACAAATCCCTTTAAAATTATTTGTAGTATATATTTTTTCGAATTTTATATGGCTGTGATGATTTAGAAAAAAGCATTTCGATTTAATGAGTGTGTTAACAACATTAGTTGTTTACCCGATAGAACAGAGAAAAATAAAATAAGGGATATCCCTACGATATCTATGACCAAGCCAGATTTAACATATATCGGATCAGAATGAGTTGATAAGTATTCGAGACACATTTTATACGATATTAAAAATGAACCAACATCAAGGCCCGTGCCATTACGGCACGGGTTAAGGGCTAGTACTCTTATAATGCACACCACCCACAAAAGATGGCAGAAGGAATAATTAAAACAACCAACTATCAATTCTAAATTTAGTATGCACAGAAGATGAGAACAACAATGACACATCGTGAATCTACAAAATAGGATGACCTAATATATACTACCGCTCCACCATAAAATTGAGAATCCACTAATTTGATCCAAACAAATTCAGAATTGTTTTTGACAACAACCGAACAAATATTTAACCAAGCCTGCAAGTGTTTGGATTATACCAAGCTAAACCAGCCGCCGAAATAGAAGATAGCTAAAAGATTAGTCTAACATACCATAAAACGAACTGCAATAAGATGCTAAACAGGTTTATGCTCTGCAGTAGCGCGCATAAAATCCTAGAATGATAAACGTATCCATTTTTATTCTATGTTGTTCAAACTATGAGAATAATATACATTATATATCAACAACACAAGGTAATTTGTTTAGGGAGATCCAGAATCAGGTGTGGACTGAGTCCATGTATACTCTTGAATATATAAAAAATTAAAAATCTCTAATCTTTGACCACATAGCAAAAAATGCAACAATTAACTAATATGCAATCTTGAATAGGTAACATCATTGCTCAAACAATAGAAGTATATCGATTTCGCTTACATAGATGATTAGAATCAGTAATGAAGTGCATGATGGCTCATTAAAATTCAGTTGTACAGAAAGTTATTTAAATTTCTACTAAACCATCTAGATAAAAGCTTTGAAAATGTTATAAAGGTTTGTCAGCTAATATATATTCAGCGGTTTCAAACTATAATCCCTAATTTCGTTTCTTTCAAACCCTAATTAGAGTTCTTGAAACCCTAATTTTGTTTCCCTAAAACCATGATTAGTTTCCCCAAACCCTATTACAACTCCGAAACATACTCCTTCATTTCAAGTCTCAAACCCTAAGTTCAGAAATCGCAAAATACCAAGATCACAAGGTTGCATTTCGAAAATCATAAATCGTAAATCAAATTTGGGTTTCAAAGAAGAAATTACCTGTTCTTCACTCTTACTCTCTCTCAAGCTATTCCGGTTTTTTCGATTTTTTTTCCGTGGCTCAAACACGACCAAGGTCAAGATAACTCTTGAACCACTGGGTGCGAACCCACACGTGTGGTACAAAGGCCAAGCCATGGTCCACGTGTCAATAGTTGAACAAGCCATAATATTTTTGTCCTCGGGGCAAAAGAGACAATTCATAACACAAACACTACCAAAAATTAGTCATCATGCCCCATTTTACCATTTTGCAAATTTCCCAACTAAGGCTATTGTTTTAGTTGATTGGTGGTTTTATTACCCTTTCATGTTTAATCTGTGACCTCGTTATATATGTCTCTAAATTAAATTAAGGGTGGAGATTCAAATGTTACTTGCACATTTGTCAAGGGGTGTGCACAAAATCAAACTCGGGAAGGTGTCAGTTTTATTTTTTGTCGTGGAACAGGGGATGGAAAAATAAACATTTTTTGTGATAAATAATAGAAAGGAATTTTATTCCATAAGATAAAATCTCCAGTACAACTAGCAGTAGGTAATCAATCAGGTTTTGTTGTACTTTAGATGATATGGTCCCCGTCTTCTAGTCCATTCCAATGAGATTTACAGTTTTGTACGTTCTTATGGCAGCTAGCTCCACATACGTTTTCTTCTTGCGATAATATGGTCCCTGTAGCCATTATGATAACATCTTTGTGGCCCAAATTTTTATTTTGGTACGACCACCATCACATATTTTTGATTATAATTTCTGCAATTTTTTATTCAAAAAAATTATAGCATACAAACAAATGTAGCGAAAAGAAATGACTTTTATCACTCCCTAGAGTCTAAAAGAGGCAACGTCCATGATGGCGGTCTGTTGAGAATCTTGATATACATACAAATCAAGAGGGGACCATTGCTATAACGGGTTTTCTAAACAACAAATATCAACAGGATCATCATCTATCAATTTGTTCTTATTTCATGGAGTCCAGTACTCCAATGATAAGTAGGTGAATTGATAATCTAAAAATTCACCAATCATTCGAGAGAGATTGTGTTGTGTGATCGAAAACCTCCGTTTATAGATAGCTTCTTTTATCTATCTATTCACTGGGGCTTATAAATACCACATGATTTATATTCAGAGAAATCCACAACCAAGAAAGAAAAACACCACAAAGAGAAAATAAATAAATAAAAAAACAAAGAGAGGAAGAAATTACTTGAGAAACAGAGAGAAATGGATATAATATGGGAATGGGGAGGTGATCGTTTGGCGGAGAGGGAGCTAAAGCAGAAAAGGGACAATGAACGGTTTCAAGCGGCAAACGAGAAAAAGGCTATCGATGATAAAGAGAAAGAGGAACATGATCGAGCACTGGCCAGGAAAGTCATATTCCAATCAGACGTAAACAATTTATACTTGCACTTCGGCGGAAAAAATCCAGACATACCAAACCTCCGGTTTGCTGGAGATTACAGTTTTGGCCTCGACACGAGACATGAGGTAGTGCGACAAGCCGGGGACACTGGACTCATTCATATCCTCTGTTTGAGGAACAATAAGTACTGGTCAAACTTGGAGCGGGACGGGAACAAATGGATCACTGCCGTGGCAGACAAACCTACGGAGAAGGAGTCCGACAACCAATGCACGCTCTTCCGTCCTGTTTACGGGGTTTTCCAACAAAAAACGCGTAGTCAGGCTCCAACATGTCAACACCGGACACTATGTGAGGTTGTTTCAGGGTAGCGGCCATTACGACGGTTGCTTATATTTATACCCTAAGCTCGAGGACGTTGAAACCTTCACCTTCATTGACTGGGAAAAGGTCGTTGTGTTGCCCGACCTTTCAGATCATGGGCAACAACGGAAAGCACCTTGAGGCTGGCCGAGACGGTTATATGGGCTTCCATCGTCAAGGCGATGATTACCCACCCGTGTTTGATTTCGAGGCGTCCCCAAGTCGCGACGGAGGCGTCCGCCTGAAGAGTATTTACTATGACAAGTATTGACGGATATGGATGACGGTTATTGGGTATTGTTGAAGGAGGCTTCCACCACAGCCCATGAAACCAACACCGTATTTTTGCCCAGGATACTTGATGGCAACCAAATCCAAATCCGAAGTTTGAAGAGCGGCAAGTTTTGCAAGAGATTGACAGCTCGTGATAAAGAGAACTGCCTCGCCATACAGAGATCCTATGAAGATGCCGAGAGCAAAATGAGATTGACGAGCTGGTTATCTGGCGAAGATGAATGACTTCAAATATGACTTTGATGATGCAAGGCTATCCAATGACAAAGTATCTGCACTCGTCAGTCAATTAGCGTCCAACGAAAGTCCAGATCCCTACACCAAAGTATTAAAACTCACCGCCTCAGTGACCGATACAACTAATTGGAACATCAGTCGCGAAGTCAAAGTGGGTTTTGAGGTAACTGGTAGTGCTAAAATCCCAGTTGTAGGTGAAACTGGTTTTAGTCTTTCCACAGAGTATACTTTCACTAAGGATCACGGAGGGGAGAGGGAAGAAAAACACGAAATTTCGGACCAGACTGAAGTCACTGTGCCGCCTATGACTAAGAAGAAGGCGACTCTGATGGAAAAACGGCGTTCATACCAGATACCCTACTCGTACACTCAGTATGACTTGTTAAGAAATGGGAGTACAAACGTTTCCGAAAAGCACGGCATTTGTACTGTCGACTATGGCTACAGCTATGAAACAGTGGTTTCCCTGGTTCCTTGATGATTGCATGCGTCCACTTCAGTTATGTCCCTTCTTTCGTGTTTGTTTTTCGTTGTCTTTGTTTGTGGTGTGTTAGTATTTCTGTTCGAGATTCGCCAACCCGTGTCTCTTTTCTTTGTTTGTTTGTAGTTTCGTTAAGTTCATGAATAATTTCTGGTTTCGTAATTTTATGAATAAGATTTGTTAAGAAAAAAAACTCTATCCAAACACCACCTAATAAAGGTGTAAATTGTACCGTGACAGCAAGAGCTACATGTGATACGGATAAGCAAGTGCCGTATCCCACATGTGGAATTTTGATCTACCAATCTAACACTCCGAGAGAAGGTACTTGATTAAATCGAGTTCACAATCCCTGAACTGGAAGGGCATGAACTAGTTTTGCCTATAAACCAACTCTGTTGAGTGATCATGAGGAAGAACATCAAACAAATTTGAACAGTCGAACATCTCATGAGCCCGAGATCATCCTTGTCATAAGATGAGTTCGTTATTTGTAAAATTGTTAGCATAATGGTATGCAAATTTCGTTCCCTGACTTTTCAGTTTAAACTGTTCGCATACTCGTATGCAAACTTGGTTCTAGGACCCGAACTATACTGAATAATTTGCATACTATGTATGCATATTGTGATGAATCCTGACAAGGGTTTCTGTTCTAAACTCCCATTTCAATCATTGAAACGTTCTTAGAAGACGACAATGGATGTCTCACACAACCATTAGCTTATAAGCAATTTTCAAGTGATTGAATTATCAATGCGAAACTTTCCCAGTCGACATCAAATGATTTTCTCATACAAATCATGTAAGATGTTTCAAGGCAATTTTCACATGATCATCTTTTGACTTATAATTTAGTTTCGAACAAATAAATTGTTCCCAGCAAAACACGTCAAGAATAATGATGGACATATATATGGATAAAGAAAAAAGCTTCCAAAACATATTTCGAGAAATATATCAGTGAGTTAAACTCTGCTCTAAATATCAAATGTGTGTAATATGAAAGTCTATATAACTATATGACATAAAATAGAATAGACTTCGCGTGATAGATAAGATTTAGTCTCAGATACCTTTTGTTGATGAATTTCATCCAATATCTCCTTAGTATATCTTCGTCTTCATCGATGAAGTCGAAGTCTAAATCTCAACTACACGTTCTATCCTAAATATGAGACATAGCTATAAGTAGACTAGAAATTAATATATAGTTTTGATCACTCAAACTTGACAAAGAAATTTAAGATATAAATGTTTCATAATTCGAACGTGTGCTTTAACTATCATTGTTAGACAAAAGGGAATGGGGGACTTACCACTATATATTTGTCTAACAATCATATTCAGAATCCTCATCGATGAAGCCGTGAAGTAAATCTCAACTTCAAGGCGTTTCTATCATAATCTGAGACATAGATATAAGTAGACTAGAAATCAAGACTATATTTTTGATCACTCAAACTTGACAAAGAAGCTTAAGATATCAATGCTTGTGAATTCGACGGAACAATGCTCTAACAATTATAATTAGACAAAAGGGGGAGGGGGACTTACCACTATACTACGATTCTTGGCAGAGGGTATCATTGTATCACTTTTTGTATATTGGGTTGCTTTTTTGAACCCATAGCTTAGATCCGAATTTCACCCGATCCACTATTTAATGGATTTTCAAAAAATTAACCTATATCTAACACATTCATGATTGAGTGGGTGTGTCCACGCAAAATTGCAGGTAGATTAAAGCAAGTAGGTAAAATACACAATCAAAACTCTTACAATCCCAGAAATATATTACCTGATTACTTCCAAAAGAACTCTTCGAACAACTTCCAAATATGAAAGAAAAAGAACGAACCAAGATCCAAACTCTCGTTTTAGTTTTTAGAATAAAGCCAAACTTGCCAAACAAAGATGAGAAGCAAATAACAGTGGTGATAAAACCTAAGATTATGGAGAGATAAATATAAGAAGAAACTAACTCGCCCAAAAAACGCCCCCAAAAAACTCCCATGACTACGCCCACGACTAACTAACAATTTATCCAGCATAATATGGTATTTTTATTTTCGTTAAAAATACATAATTAATAAAGGTTAATTTAGTCCTAACCAGATTTTGGATATCTAAAACCAAACTAATCCAAGTAATCTTAATCGTTAATCTATTAGATTGGGCTGCACATATATGTAATCTTATTGATGGGCTACTTAAAGAGAGAGAAACCAAACATGGGCTACAAAGAAATTTCCACTTTGAAGAACTATATTCAAAGCACTATATGTGAAGCACTATGTATAAAGTTTTGTTATTAACCACACAATGCCGGGAGTGTTAAAGGGAGCATGCCCATGGATGTGTGGTCCAAAACAAGAGTCTTTTGGTTTCTCTTATCAACGAAATCCAATTGGTTGATATTTTGGCATCAAAAATAAATAAAATTGGTTTTTTAGTTGATTGGTGGTTTTAGTACCCTTCATGTTTAGAATCTAGACCCTCATTATATAAGTCTCAAAATTAAATTAAGGGTGGAGATTCAAATGTTACTTGCACATTTGTCATGGGGTGTGCACAAAATCAAACTCGGGAAGGTGTCAGTTTTATTTTTTATTGTGAAACTGGGGGACGGAAAAATAAACATTTTTTGTGATAAATAATAGAAGGGATTTTATTCCATATGATAAAATCTCCAGTACAGCTAGCAATAGGTTTTCTTATACTTGAGATGATATGGTCCCCGTCTTCTAGCCCATTCCGATGAGATTTACAGTTTTGTACGTTCTTATGGCAGCTAGCTCCACATACGTTTTCTTCTTGCGATAATATGGTCCCTGTAGCCAATTCCGATAACATCTTTGTGTGGCCCAAATTTTTATTTTGGTACGACCACCATCAGATATTTTTGATTAAAATTTCTGTAATTTTTTATTCAAAACAATTAAAGCATACAAACAAATGTAGTAAAAAGAAATGACTTTTATCACTCCCTAGAGTTTAAAAGAGGCAACGTTCATGATGGTGGTCTGTTGAGAATCTTGATATACATACAAATCAAGAGGGGACCATTGCTATAACGGGTTTTCTAAACAACAATATCATCTATCAATTTGTTCTTATTTCATGGAGTCCAATACTCCAATGTGTTACACGTTTGATGAGTAGGTGAATTGATAATCTAAAAATTCATGAATCATTTGAGAGAGATTGTGTTGTGTGATCGAAAACCTCCGGTTATAGATAGCTTCTTTTATCTTTCTATCAATTAGCTTATTCACTGGGGCTTATAAATACCACATGATTTATATTCAGAGAAACCAAGAAAGCAAAAAAAACCACAAAGAAAAATAAATAAATAAAAAAACAAAGAGAGGAAGAAATTACTTGATAAACAGAGAGAAATAGATTCAACTAGCTGATCGTTTGGCGGATACGGAGCAAATGGAGAAAATGGACAATGAACGGTTTCAAGAGGCAAACGAGAAAAAGGCTATCGATAAGAAAGAGAAAGAGGAACATGATCGAACACTGGCCACGAAAGTCATATTCCAATCAGACGTAAACAATTTATACCTGCACTTCGACGGGAAAAGTCCAGACATACCAAACCTCCGGTATGCTGGAGATTATAGTTTTGGCCTCGACACGAGACATGAGGTAGTGCGACAAGCCGGGGACACTGGACTCATTCATATCCTCTGTTTGAGGAACCATAAGTACTGGTCAAATTTGGAGCGGGACGGGAACAAATGGATCACTGCCGTGGCAGACAAACCTATGGAGGAGGAGTCCGACAACCAATGCACGCTCTTCCGTCCTGTTTACGGGTTTTCCAACAAAAAACGCGTAGTCAGGCTCCAACATGTCAACACCGGACACTATGTGAGGTTGTTTCAGGGTAGCGGCCATTATGACGGTTGCTTATATTTATACCCTAAGCTCGAGGACGTTGAAACGTTCACCTTCATTGACTGGGAAAAGGTCGTTGTGTTTCCCGACCTTTTCAGGATCAAGGGCGACAACGGAAATCACCTTAAGGCTGACCGAGACGGGTATATGGGTTTCAATCACCAAGCCGATGATTACCCACCGGTGTTTGATTTCGAGGCTTCCCCAAGTCGCGACGGAGGCGTCCGCCTGAAGAGTATTTACTATGACAAGTATTGGACGGATATGGATGATGGTTACTGGGTATTGTTAAAAGAGTCTTCCACCACAGCCCATGAAACCAACACCGTATTTTTACCCAGGAGACTTGATGGCAACCTAATCCAAATCCGAAGTTTGAAGAGCGGCAAGTTTTGCAAGAGATTGACAGCTCGTGATAAAGAGAACTTCCTCGCCATACAGAGATCCTATGAAGATGCCGAGAGCAAAATGGAGATTGACGAGCCCGTTATCTCAAGGAAGATGAATGACTTCAAATATGACTTTGATGATGCAAGGCTATACAATGAGGAAGTATCTGCACTCGTCAGTCGATTAGAGTCCAACGAAAGTCCAGATCCCTACAGCAAAGTATTAAAACTCACCACCTCAGTGACCAATACAACTAATTGGAACATCAGTCACGCAGTCAAAGTGGGTTTCAGGGTAACTGCTAGTGCTAAAATCCCAGTTGTAGGTGAAACTGGTTTAAAGGTTTCCTCAGAGTATACTTTCACCAAGAATAACGGAGGGGTGAGGGAAGAAAAACACGAAATTTCGGATGAGACTTTAGTCACTGTGCCGCCTATGACTAAGAAGAAGGCGACTCTGATGGAAAAACGGCGTTCATACGAGATACCCTACTCGTACACTCAGTATGACTTGTTAAGAAATGGGAGTACAAACGTTTCCGAAAAGCACGGCATTTGTACTGTCGACTATGGCTACAGCTATGCAACAGTGGTTTCCCAGGTTCCTTGATGATTGCATGCGTCCACTTCAGTTATGTCCCTTCTTTCGTGTTTGTTTTTCGTTGTCTTTGTTTGTGGTGTGTTAGTATTTCTGTTCGAGATTCGCCAACCCGTGTCTCTTTTCTTTGTTTGTTTGTAGTTTCGTTAAGTTCATGAATAATTTCTGGTTTCGTAATTTTATGAATAAGATTTGTTAAAAAAATAGAACAAGAAAAACTCTATCCAAACACCACTTAATAAACAGCAAGAGCTACATGTGATACGGATAAGCAAGTGCCGTATCCCACATGTGGAATTTTGATCTACCAATCTAACACTCCGAGAAGGTACTTGATTAAATGGAGTTCACAATCCCAGAACTGGAAGGGCATGAACTAGTTTTGCGTATAAACAAACTCTGTTGAATGATCATGAGGAAGAACATCAAACAAATTTGAACAGTCGAACATCTCATGAGCCCGAGATCATCCTTGTCATAAGATGAGTTAGGTCGTTATTTCGTTATTTGTAAAATTGTTAGCATAATGGTATGCAAACTTCGTTCCCTGACTTTTCAATTTAAACTGTTCGCATACTGATATGCAAACTTGGTTACCGGACCTGAATTATACCAGAACAGTTTGCATACTAGGTACGCATATTGTGATGAATCCTGACAAGGGTTTTTGTTCTAAAATCTCATTTCAATCATTGAAACGTTCTTAGAAGACGACAATGGATGCCTCACACAAACCATTAGCTTTATCAGAGATTATACGATTAAGCGGAAGCGGGTATCGGTTCATACCTTGAACTTGAGTTCCGATTTGGTAAACAAGGATCAACAACAGCAACAACAACGATCCAACACGACGATTAGCAGGTACTACAATCACCAATGATGAGCACCAGCTTGTTTCACAGGCTAAGAACTTAAAACCTTTTCTTTTCTAATGATAACTCTCTTTAGGGTTAGAGTTACCACTTTTCTTATGGTAAACTTATATGTGATTTTTTTTGGTGGAATGACCTCTCTTTACACATATGCTAGAGATGTTTATATAGGTTCCAAACCCTAAGGAATATGGAACCCTACCGGGCTTGCCACATACAATATAGGCGACCATATTCGGATCCAACACGAATATCTAACATCTCCCACTCGCACATAGTGTGTGTGGATTGTACCAGAAGAAAGAAAAGTTCATATTAGTAAATAGCCCGTGCGACCGTCGAGGTACCTGCATTTTGGGAGCTCCATACTAGATGCTCAATATGAGTCAGCATAGAGACATCAACCCTTTAAAAAAATGTTTGTATCTCGTAGTATCCTAGGTCCATCAAAATCTCATTGGTCTAGACTACTCGATCCTCGTAGAGCTAGTCTAACCTCATGAGCTTTTTGTAAATACATTCACTTGTGTTGCAACTCCAAAAGCCTAAGAAATGTTGTGAATATAAACATTCATGACTATTGCCATGAAGTTTAATGTTAGTAATCTCTTTATAAATCTTGATCATCCATGGCCACGAGTTTATTTGAATACTGGACACATACTAAAGTAGCAATCATCGAATCTTTACTTAATAACAAAGTCAAAAGTCGTAAGGTTACATGTATAATCTAATTATCATACGGACTCACATGGTGAGAAAAGCAGGGAACAATTTTCGCTCCTCCGTAGTGGTCGCAAGCACGCATAATATGAAAATGCGCTAGAGTGGAGTTTTACTTGACTAAACAAGTATATGTCACAAACTCTGACACTCTATAAATCTTGACTTAGTCACAACTCTTGCGCCTAATCCGAAATTTCTAATCGCTTTTGAAAGAGATTTCTTATTTGGCTTATTTGGCTATCCTTTAAGGTATGATGAACAAAGAGGTACATTCATCATCGATCTTCACTATATAGATCTCATCTTGGTATTGCCAAGGCGATGCATCATCTCATCTTTGCTCGCTCTCTTTAGCGCCAAAAGGTGACTGCTTATGTGAGTAAGCCAGTCCATACCTGGTGACATATTAATCAAGTTTTGACATAATGCATTCTTTATGCACCAATGTCAGCGTGTATATCCATGCCCATAAGTAAATAATCAATCATAACAATGAACCATTATCAAATTGTATTGATTATTAATAAATATCCATAAAACATATGCATCTACGATCATCATGTCTTAGAAAAAATAAATAAATAAATAAAGAGACATCCATTACCACCTACGTAAACCTAACGCCCTAACATGAGACATGAAAACATCTCTTGGGATAGGTTTAGTAAGGGGATCAACTATCATCAATTCTGTAGGCATTTACTCCAACACTATTTCTTTCTTCGCAAGAGCAGCTCTAATAAAGCAACACCTCCTATCAATGTGCTTAGTCTTTCAATGGTACTTTGGGTCTTTTGCATAAGCAATCATTGATGAGCTATCAGTGTGAATTTTCATCGCATCAGTAGCGTGAGTGACAAATTCAAAACTCTCAAAGAACCTCCTTAACCAATTAGATTCTTGTACTGCAGCTTGACAAGCTACAAACTCAGATTCCATAGATGACATAGCGACAATTGACTGTTTCTTACTACTCCATGTGATGGCCCCGCCATTTAGTAAGAAAGCATACCATGATGTGCATTTTTGCTCTCCCATTTCGCCATTCCAGTTAGCATCACAATAACCACTGAGACGTAGATCTGAACCCTTGTAGCATAGCATGAGGTCGCTCATCCCTTTGAGATACCTTAGTATCCTCTTGACCGCTTGCCGGTGCTCAAAACCGTGGATTCGACCGGGTACCTACTAACTAATCCAATAGCATAGCATATGTCAGGCCGAGTACACATCATAGCATACATCGGGCTCCCAATTGCGTTGGAATAGGTACCCGCGACATCCTCGTCTTTTCTCTTCGTGGGTATTAGGTCACATCTCAAGGCTTAAGTTTTGACCTTTAGCAACCGGTGTGTCTATGGGCTTGCAATCTTTCATGTGAAATCGCTCAAGAACCCTTTTAATGTATGTCTCTTGTGACATACCCAAAAGTCTCTTTGAACGATCTCTAAGGATCTTAATCCCGAGCACATAGCTTGCTTCTCCCATGTCCTTCATCTCAAAAGTTGAGGACAAACACTCTTTTGTGGCGACAACAATTTCCATGTTACTTCCAGCTATAAGGATATCAATCAACGTATAAGGACATGATAAGGATACCTTTATCGGACCGTTTAACGTACACACAATGGTCTTCCTCTATCATCGTAAACCCATTAGAAACAATGGCTCGATCAAATTTTAAATACCATTGTCTAGATGATTGTTTTAGGCCATAAATAGATTTTTGGAGCTTGCAAACTTTGCGCTCTTGACCTTTAATCACGAAGCCCTCCGGTTGCTCCATGTAAATTTCCTCATCTAGTTCTCCATTGAGAAATGCAGTCTTAACATCCATTTGATGAAGTTCCAAATCCATATATGCGACAATAGCTAGCATAAGGTGTATCGAGGCAATTCTCACCACTGGGGAGAAAGTTTCCTCGTAGTCAACACCCTCCTGTTGAGTGTAGCCTTTCGCCACAAGGCGAGCCCTATATCTTTCATCTAAACCATCCGCATTGCGTTTGACTTTGAAAACCCATTTATTTCCAATAGCCTTGCGCCCTTCTGGGAGGTCAACGTATTGCCACACATAATTAATCCTCATTGATTCTATCTCTTCTTTCGATGCAATAATCCATTTTTCCCTTTTAGGTGATGACATAGCCTCTTTGAAATTCTTAGGCTCTGCGTCATCATGTGAGCAAACCATGAAACTTTCCCCCTTAATCTGAAAACGACGACGAGGGACTTTTCCACCTTCACTTCTCCGAGATTGGGGTTCCTGATTCGATGGATCCAATCCATTATCAGGTGGAACACTCCCACTTTCCCTAGAAGAACGAGGAATTTCTTCGCTATTCTCAACTAGACGAATTGGTGTGTCTTCCATTGACTCTTCCACCTCAAAGAGGCTAAGATCTCCCCTACCTCGTTCCTTCTAGGAAAATCCTGTTCAAGGAAATCTGCATCACGTGACTCAATCTCAGTTACACTTCCATCAGGATGCTCACCAATGAACACATGGCCTTTTGAGTGATCAGAATATCTGATAAAGATACACTTTTCGCTCGAGGGCCCAGCTTCCCATACCGATGAGAACTATTGTGTACATAAGCAGCTGAACCCCATGGTCGCAAATTACCCAATTCGGGTTTTCTGCCGGTCCATAATTCATAGTCCTCAAATGTTGCTTCATTGTAACATTCGGCTTCTTTTGACAAGTGTCAAACTTCATAGTTAAAGCGCGCAACTTAGCCACAGAGGTAACTCCAAATTTCGCCCGACCGCCTCTAGCATGTCATGAGCAAACCGGGTGGTTCTCAAACTTTCCAATGAGATCATTGTGCATTGAGCTCGGGATCATATGACGAGCACTGCGATCCTTCTTAATCCATTCGGTAAGCCTCGAGGTTGCGACGGTGTTAAACCGTCGTACCCTCCTCAGGCCGAGGCATCACATGCTGAGTTATTTCCTGCAGCCCATCATCATTCAAGAGAAAAACAATCTTTCGGCGCCAGATGTTATAGTTCTCGCCATCAAGTTTTTCACCATTGTTCAAATCAGCAATGATGTTTTTGGAAGCCATTTAGTCTAACATAGCATGCGAAAAATAAGAAAAGGATATTAAACTTATGGCACTATACACATTCAAAAATAACTTTGCAACATTAATCTAAATAAATAGCAAAACAACATTACAAGTCGCAAGATCGAAAAATCGTTAAACTCCTAATCATCTCTCGCGCCACAAGTAATATTTTCTACATCTATTTAATATATGCGCAAGTTAATGGTTTTTGGGAATTAAACAAACTCATCCAAACAACCTCCCACTCAATTGTTTTAACATGTTATTTAATCATTAATAATAATTCAATCAAACATGTTATCAAACCAAGATGATTATCTAATCAATCAACATGTTATCTAGACATACATTCAGTAAGATATGAACTCAATCCAGCACCATACATGTTGTATATTAAAAATATTAGACAATCACAACATAAACCATTCACATGTTATCATGGACAAAGTGATTAACCATATAATTTCAAAGAAACTCTATAATGTGAATCTAATTAGGTTCTGAAAATATTTTTATTGAATTCGGAGCGTCGAAAAACCTTAGGGTACCAAAATTGGAGTTGATCCGACAAACACAAATAGAGGAACAAACAAAAAAACGAATAACCTGGTCTGAACCGCGAACCGAACCAAACCTACTCACTGGTCTGGAAAGCGGGCCGGACCGAACACTGAACCGGACCGAACTGTGAACCGCGAGCTGACCCGCCGGTCTGGGTTGGACCGCAGGCTGACCCACCGAGTTGGCCCACGGGTTGACTCGCCGATTTGACTCGGTTACTGTTCATCGTCTTCTCCAAATTTCAGCAGCGTACAGACGCGCGTGACCAACTTTGGGAGACCATATCTCACTCATACGAGCTCTGATTCAAGCAAATAATATGTCAAAAGAAAGCTCTCAGAGAGCACTATCTATCTATATTAATTTTAATTAACATGGATCGACATATATACATCAAAACAATCATCAAACCACTGCTCACAAACATGATATAAAACTAGGGTTTTGCTATATCTCTCAAACGACACGTTCAAACGATACAAAACTTTCCAGGAGATCATTTTAATCATTAATGAACATACCCAATTAAATATTTCAAACCAAAACACCCTTATCAAGATCTGAAATATTTATACATCAATTAATGGTTTTTAACCCAAAAAACAACAAGAACCCTAATCATGATACTATCATGTTATCAATAACTTTCAAGCAACCAAAGAAAGTTATATCAAGCACGAAAACGCAGCAAACCAATAGCTCAAGATACCAATATCAGAGATTATACGATTAAGCGGAAGCGGGTATCGGTTCATACCTTGAACTTGAGCTCCGATTTGGTAAACAAGGATCAACAGCAGCAACAACAACGATCCAACACGACGATTAGCAGGTACTACAATCACCAATGATGAGCACCAGCTTTTTTCACAGGCTAAGAACTTAAAACCTTTTCTTTTCTAATGATAACTCTCTTTAGGGTTAGAGTTACCACTTTTCTTATGGTAAACTTATATGTGATTTTTTTTGGTGGAATAACCTCTCTTTACACATATGCTAGAGATGTTTATATAGGTTCCAAACCCTAAGGAATATGGAACCCTACCGGGCTTGCCACATACAATATGGGCGACCATATTCGGATCCAACCCGAATATCTAACAAGCTTATAAGCAATTTTCAAGTGATTGAATTATCAATACAAAACTTTCCGAGCCGACATCAAATGATTTTCTCATACAAATCATGTAAGATGTTTCAAGGCAATTTCCACATGATCATCTTTTGACTTATAATTTAGTTTCGAACAAATAAATTGTTCCCAGCAAAACACGATCATCTTTTGACTTATCTTTCATGATCATCTTTCGAACAATTTCCACATGATCATCTTTTGACTTATCTTTTAGGGATGATGTGCTCACCCATTCCCACTTTCAGTTTCAGATACAGATCAGAGTTGCGCAGCGAAAACTTCAAGAGTTGATTTCGTTATTTAGTTAACTTCTATTATGTTTATTATATTGCATGTTGCATTTGTAAACCAAATGACTATTGTATATGTATCATTTGAGAGGAGTTCTTGTATATATATATATATATATATCTGAGCGGGACTAGTATTGGGTTAAATTATATAGAAATTTTTTTAATTGAATGTTTAAGTAAATGTTTTAGATCCTTAGTGCCTTTTTTGTTTAGTTAATTTCTTGGATTAAACAGTTGCTATCTTTGGGGGCGCTACAATTTCATAGGCGTAATATCACACATAAGGAATTATAATACAATTTGACTCTTATACATATATTTACCGTTCCTATTTGGTTTATTTACGAAAAGTCTAATACCTATTTTCCATTCCTCTTCGGTTTATTTACGAAAATGTCTAATACCTATATGTTCTTCCTTTTCGGTTTATATATGAAAATATTTAAAGGAAAAAAAAAATGATTCAAAAGGGCATTTTTGATTTTTGGGACCGGACCATTTTCAACCTTTTTGTCTCGATTGATCACTTACCTATTACAACAAAATTACCATATCGCTTTTCTCGGTCTGTTGCCCCAACTAATGACCTAGTGAAACCCCCAAAACCCATCAAGGGTGCAGCCCAATAATAGGATTCATAATAAGAAAAGGGAAAAACATAGTTTGGTCCTTTATGCCTGGGCCCACATCATTTTAGTCCTGTTAGAAAAAAAAAAATTAACATTTGGTCCAAAATTAAAAAAAATAATAAAACAGACAGACATAAATACCCCTTACACACGTCGTCATAATCACACATGGCGTCGGGTCCCACTGTAACCGCCCACCCATAAACACGATATCTCCTAAAAACGCTTTAGCCTCTCTTTCCATTTTCATTATCAGAGAAGAAAACTGATTCGTCCGCCATTATCAGAGAAGAAACTGATTCCTCTTTTTTTCCTTAAGATCCAGAAATCAAAACAGTAAATCATTTCAATCTTCACAAATCGAAATCAAATCAGTCTTCAAAAATCAGTAGAACAAAACCCCCAAATCAAAAACCGTAGAAAAATTAAAGAAATCAAAACCCTAAAAATGAGGAGATCGAAGGGCAAAAAATTAGTGGAATCATCTTCTGACGATGAAGTTGAAGAAGTTGAAAAAGTTGAAGAAAGAAACAGTCAGTTAGTTGAGTTTGTAGGTAGTAAATGAAGTTGAAGAAGAACTAGTTTCAAAGAAATGCAAATCAAAGAAACCGGTGAAAGGTACCACAAAACCCTAATTCGAAGTAGTAGAAGTTTTATTCTGATTTACGATGTTTATTGTTCTTCTGAATTTTTATTTTGATTTTAGATTCGTCTCGTTGCATGTAGATTTTCGATTCGTCTTGTTTCATTTATATACGAATTTCTGGACTTCATTTCTGCAATTACGTGTATGGAAACTACCATAGAAATGGACTTCATTCCCAGGAGTGAAGTCTATTAAAACCTCTTCATTCCAAGCCATAGAAATGGACTTCATTCCCAGTAGTGAAGTCTAGAAAAACCTCTCCATTCCATGCCATAGGAATGGACTTCATTCCCTGGAGTGAAGTCTATTAAAACTCTCTATAGTCCATGAAATAGAATGGACTTCATTCCTGGAATGAAGTCTATTAAAACCTCTTCATTCCATGCCTTAGAAATGGACTTCATTCCAAGGAATGAAGTCTAGAAAACCCTCTCCATTCCATGCCATAGGAATGGACTTCATTCCCAGGAATGAAGTCTATTAAAACTCTCTATAGTCCATGCAATAGAATGGACTTCATTCCTGGAATGAAGTCTATTAAAACCTCTTCATTCCATGCCTTATAAATGGACTTCATTCGCAGAAATGAAGTCTAGAAAAACCTCTCTAGTCCATTCCATAGGAATGGACTTCATTCTTGGAGTGAAGTCTATTAAAACCTCTCCATTTCATACCTTAGAAATGGACTTCATTCCAGGAATGAAGTCTAGAAAAACCTCTCGATAGTCCATGCCATAGGAATGGACTTCATTCCCAGGAGTGAATTCTATTAAAACTCTCTATAGTCCATGCAATAGAATGGACTTCATTCCTGGAATGAAGTCTATTAAAACCTTTTCATTCCATGCCTTAGAAATGGACTTCATTCCAGGAATGAAGTCTAGAAAAACCTCTCCAGTCCATGCCATAGAAATGAACTTCATCCCAGGAATGAATTCTATTAAAACCTCTTCATTCCATGCCTTAGAAATGGACTTCACTCCAGGAATGAAGTCTATAAAATCCTCTATAGTCCATGCAATAGAATGGACTTCATTCCAGGAATAAAGTCTAGAAAAACATCTACAGTCCACGCAATAGAAATGGAATTCATTCCAGAAATGAAGTCTATTAAAACCTCTTGTTGGTACCCAAAATAAATTCTAGGCACGAAACACGATGGGAAGACGATTTGGTGTGTATTTAGGGTTAGGAGACGAATTGAAAAATAATAGAAGAAACACAGATTTTACGTGGTTTGGCATGGTTTGCCTACATCCACGGGTGAATCCCCTTGGGGAGTAGTGTTTTATTGATAATAAAATTACAGTATCTTTTTCTCTATCAGCTCCCCGTGTTCTTCTACCAGGGCGTCCGTATTTATACAGTTGAATAATTAATTTCGAGATAAATTTAAATGACATTAATTTCCCTGCATGCCTCCTATAATCAATTCTGCATGTAACTGCCTGCATGCCTCCTTGAATTAACTCTGCATGAAACTGTATGCATGCCTCCTAGCCATAAATTGTCTTAATTTGCATGGTCATAACCTCGTATTAATTCCCGCATGGCCATAAACCGTATTACACTCTCGCATGGCCATAAATTGTATTAATCTTCCTCGCATGGCTCCTTGTATTGATTTGCGGGCCTCCGTGTATTTTATACACAGTACAAACATCGCCCCCTCTTAAACTCCAACTTGTTGGGGGTTAAGAATTTTTTTTTTCCTTCGCGTCGATCGTCGATGACGTAACTCGCCAGTCGTCCCCAAGCGTGAGTAGAGACATTACAAAGATGCCCCCAACTGTGATAACCTGCAATAAAATTTTCTCACGTGCTAGGTGATACTTTTTGCCACGTGGTGGACTTGTGATGCTCGATAGCTAGTCGAGTCTTGAGTAGAATGTAGTGTGTGCTTGCGGCTAGGGCAAGGATTTTTGCTCGCAACGTAACAAGGCTAGCGCTGTCTTTCCGGGAAGGTCGGGTCGTTGCTTGTGTTGAGTACGAGTCTTTGGACCAATATCGGGCATTGGGCTCGTGGTTGAGACGAGACTTTATACTTGCCAAGGTTGAAGTCTTTCATACTCGCGTGCAAGACGAGATTTTATGCTTGCAATAAAATCAAGACTTATGTGCTCACGTGCAAGGTGAGGCTTTAGGTGCTTGCGAAGTGATGCAAGGCTAAATATTAAAGGGTCTATGAAATCCTCATCTCGAACTCGATCACGTCGCTATGCACGAACAACGAACTCGATCATGTCATTATCCACGAACCTCGAACTCGATCATGTTGCTGCCACAAGTACATATAAAAGTTTCTCGAACACAGAAATTTTTGCTTCCATGCTGTAGGGAATTGAAAAACGGTTCTAACGAGCCAAAAATCACTCAATTCGGACTTCAAACGAAGAAGTTATTGACGAAACAAGATTTGGATAAAGAGGGTGCATTTCGTCAATGCAGCTTATAACTGTTATTGTTCTTTGATTTCGCAATACTTGCTGCTCTTTGTTTTGGCCACGCTTTCTTCAATCAAGCTTCGCAACAGTTTCTTCAACCTTCGTAACGGTTTTTTCAACGTCGCAACGGTTTCTTCAACCTTTGTAACGGTTTCTTCAACCGCGCAACGGTTATTTCAACCTTTGTAACGGTTTCTTCAACCTCGCAACGGTTTCTTCAACCATAATTTTATTTTCTTTTTTGCTGATTTTTGCATGGAAATTCGTGGCATGATTTCCCGAGCTTTTGACGCACCTATCTCAATGATAAAACACGATTGTTTTACACGAATCCCCTTAGTCGGCGCCAATGTTTGTACCCAAAATAAATTCTAGGCACGAAACACGATGAGAAGACGATTTGGTGTGTATTTAGGGTTAGGAGACGAATTGAAAAATAATAGAAGAAACACAAATTTTACGTGGTTCGGCATGGTTTGCCTACATCCACGGGTGACTCCCCTTGGAGAGTAGTGTTTTATTGATAATAAAATTACAAGATTCTTTCTCTATCACCTCCCCGCTCTTCTACTGTAGGCCCGTATTTATACAGTTGAATAATTAAATTCGAGATAAATTTAAATGACATTAATTTCCCTGCATGCCTCCTATAATCAATTCTGCATGTAACTGCCTGCATGCCTCCTTGAATTGACTCTGCATGAAACTGTATGCATGCCTCCTAGCCATAAATTTTCTTAATTTGCATGGTCATAACCTGTATTAATTCTTCATGGCCATAAACTGTATTAATTCTGCATGGCCATAAATTGTATTAATCTTCCTCGCATGGCTCCTTGTATTGATTTGCGGGCCTCCGTGTATTTTATTCACACTACAAACACCTCTACAGTCCATGCCATAGATAGAATGAAGTTATGAGAAGTCTAGAAAAGTTTTAGATATATATTCTACGGTCCATAATATAGATAGAATGAACTTTATCTTCTTTATATCACCTAATATTTATGAAAAAAAGTGACCGTTAATGTTTTTTTGTTTTTCTTTTAAAAAATGTAGATAAGAAGATAAAGTGTAGCTATGCTGGAGTAATTGCACTTGTTCAAAAGATTAAAGCACTAGAGGATGAAGAGGCTTTGAATGAAGAACAGAAACGTGCTTTGTATAGGAGTCCATTGGGTAATGTAGCCAAAGTGTTTCTGGAAGAGACCATTGTTGCTACTGCATGGAATAAGTCACTACCTGTCGTCCAAATTATATGCAACGCACATCAGTTCATTCCTGGATCAAATGATCATGTGTTCGTTTTCAAAGTAGGGGAACAGACATTTGTGCTCAAATCCTCACCTGAAGAGTTGTCATTAATATTTGGAATACCATGCATCCCTGGAGGTGGAATAGAAGAAACTTTTTTGGACTCAAGAAACCTGACAGACTACACTTGTGGAAGGTTCTGGAAAACTTACAAATTTGATCCACCAAAAAGGAAACCTTTTGATATAAAGAATACATAACTGAAAGATAAAATTATTGAGTTGATTAAGAATAAAAGATCTATTGAAGATCTTGTAACAATGTTTGAACTTTCTCTTGTCTACCATTTTTGTTACTACTTGTGATGGAGGTTCCATACACTCCAAGTACCTAGCTTGCCTAGAGTCACTAGGTACAGTGTTTTTGCCGCATCTCATACACAAGCATTTGATGAAAAGCTTGAAAAGAGATTCTTCTGAAGGATGTTACCTTTACTTGTTGGTGAGATGAAAATTGTTAGATACTTATATGTTTCATAATTATTTTTGGCAGTTCATTTGTATATTTCTTCATTTTGGCAGTGTATTTTTTCATTTTGTATATTTGAAAAACTGACTAGTGTAGTTCTTCTTTTTGCAGCCTTGGTTTGCTGAGCATTCAAAGAAAATAGGACCCAAGTGGAAGGTGCAGAATAGAGAAGGCTATTGTACAAGGTTTGCAAGGTGGAACATTGAGAGCCTTTGTAATCACATAGAAATGAATGTTGACGATTTTGGAGAGGTAACAAAATAGATTAATATGATACTGTTAGATTGCATTCAAACCTGTTATGAAATAGGCACTTTAAGATAAAAAAAAGTTGTTAATTCATTATACAAAATGAACTCCGACTGTTAATTTCAATTGCTCTGAACCTGTAGTTCATTCCTTTTTAATGAATTCAAATTATGAATGAGGAAGTAACTGGGGTTTCGTTTTGTGTGTACAGCTATCAGAAAAATTCCTGGAAGAATATACTGAGGCTGAAAAAAAGCTACTTCAACAACAAAAGGCCAAGACAAAGGCTGAGTTGCTCGAGGAAGAATTCAGCCTTATGTCGGGTCAGATAGAAAGTCTTAAATCTACAAATGTTGGTGAGATGGAGAACCTGAGAAGCCGGGGACACTGGACTCATTCATATCCTCTGTTTGAGGAAAAATAAGTACTGGTCAAATTTGGAGCGGGACGGGAACAAATGGGTCACTGCCGTGGCAGACAAACCTATGGAGAAGGAGTCCGACAAACAATGCACGCTCTTCCGTCTTACGAAAGTGTCAATACAGGGAGTTAAGGGTGAAACGCTCTTTTTATGGAACATCAATTCCATGCGTTAACGGTTTTAAGGAACATCAATATCATGTGTTACGATTTTATGGAACATCAATTCCATGCGTTAACGGTTACAACCTCCTCCCATTTACTCACCCATTTTTCCATTCCTTAATGAGACCAGAGTACGTTCAGTTCGACTTGTATAAATAGGTCTTACCTATTTCCACCAAACGACAAGTTCAGGTCAGGGGCATACAACACTCAAAAAACGTTTACTAGCTTTCCATCTGTTAGCTTCCCATTTTCTGATACAAGTCGTAACACAACTACTCTTCCAGAATCAATTATTCTGGTCTCATCACTTTCCTTGCTTCCCTCCCCAAAACCAACCAATTCTCTTCCACTTTGTGACCGAAGCAAGTCTGGAACGGCCATTTCTTGGTTTAGTCCGGGCTTGTACAGATTGATCTCTCGAATCTAAAGTACTCCCTTGCAGTATATTTTATAGGGTTTAAATTCGTTTCTCACCCACACACACTTAGAAATATAGTCAAGGAACCCTCTATCAAATAATCTAAAATATTTTAAATCAAGAATGTTTGAGATGCTTGCAGTCAATACCGACTAAGCGTATTTTAAAACACCATATGTTCACATCAGCTTAGCAGGGAAAACACATGGAGTTGTAGAAATATAGTCAATGCGCAATGTTCACCATTCCAAAATCCACACATTGATTCTCACTGTATCATCACCACAAATCCATTCCATACTGATTTCAATCCCAGACTCAAATCCACACCACCTCTAGGATTTAAACTTCATTCCAAACCACACTGCACATCCATTACCACCAAACTCTCATCTCCACTTTTATTTCACCTGCATGACTAAAACTCCAGCAACTGCAACTTCATAGCATACTTTCACTATTTCTTTCTTGTTCATCAAATTCTAATTCAACTTAACTCAACACTAAAACAATCTTCATCCTCTTCCTAAACTCAATCACCAAAGTCAGAGGATGAACTATCAGTCCGGCTTAGACTAAATTACCGAAATCAGCAGAAACATTTTCACCCACAAATTAGTGGAAGATGTAGATATTACAATCAATCCTTCAAAAGGTTTATATGTTACTGAAGGTATATCATCTGAGGAACAAAAGGAGCTCCGACACCTGGAAGTTAAATATGTTCTGATTTTTTTTCTTCTTCTTTGTTGTTTTGAGCCAGAAGTAACTTCTGTTGTTGAATTTGAGACGTTTGGTTTCTCAAAGTTGTAAGTTTTCTTTTGAAGCCATCGGTTGTTACTGAATTCAAGTTAAATTAAGTAAAATGGTTTGAATTTGTTTATAAAATTCCATCTTGGCTTGCTTATTAATATTCTGAAAATACCACTACAAAAAAAAAAAAAAAAAAAAAAAAAAAAACTTAGTTGAATCATACCTGGCAAAATCTGATTAGGGTGAAGCTGACTCAGTTGGATTATATTCTCATGAATCCAGCTGAATATTAAAACCTATATTTCGACAAATGGAGCCGGTTGTTAACTTAGGAGAAACGAAATCCGATGTAAATTTATAACAAGTGGAGCCCGTCCTTTAAGAAATAGTACACCAAATTATGACAGACTATAGGACGAAAAATATTTGTCATATAAGGCTGTTTTCGACAGATTCTGCCCGTCCTAAATTCCACGTTTTGGACTAGTGTAATTTCCCAACTAAGGCTATTGTCGTTCCCACAAGGATTTTCTGCCCTAGGAGTTGTGAAGCAACTAGTCAACTTCAATGGAACAAAGTGATCATCTGCAACAGATCACCTTTACTTGCATCTGTAACGTTGTACTCTTTTCCCTTCGTCAAGGTTTTATCCCACTGGGTTTTCCTTGTCAAGGTTTTCATGAGGCAACAACATATTCGACTCCAAATATGTTCTAAGTTTGCTTAATATTATACTCTTTTATCTTTAGTTCAGGTTTTGTCCCTCTAGGTTTCCGTGGCGAAGTTTTAACGAGGCAATTAACTCAAACTCATCGATCTGTGAAGATTGTATTACATGTGATGAACTACATGTAAAGTAAGAGATAACATGTGAAGAGTTGTACCAATGTTTTATCCCACTCGGTTTTTTCCTTGTCAAAGTGTTAGTATATGCAAATGATTTCGGCACAATTCATCAAGGAGAGAACGGCATTTGAAGAACTATATTCAAAGCACTATATGTGAAGCCCTATGTATAAAGTTTTGTTGTTGAACCACATAAGGGGGAGTGTTAAAGGGCCCATGCCCATGGATGTGTGGTCCAAAACAAGAGTCTTTTGGTTTTCCCTTCTCCAAGTATACAAAGATATGATATCGATGTAGCCACATAACTCTTATCAATAAAATCCCTCTCTTCCTCTTTCTCTGTCTCTTTCTTTTTCCCTATTATATTCTACTACAAAGTATGTTCATTTAATTGGTTGATATTTTGGCATCAAAAATAAAATAAATTTGGTTGATTAGTTAATTGGTGGTTTTATTAACCTTCATGTTTAGAATCTAGACCCTTGTTACATAACTCTCTAAATTAAATTAAGGGTGGAGATTCAAATGTTACTTGCACATTTGTCAAGGGGTGTGCACAAAATCAAACTCGGGAAGCTGTCAGTTTTACTTTTTATTGTGAAGCAGGAGGGAACAGAAAAATAAACATTTTTTGTGACGTATAATAGAAGGGATTTTATTCCATAAGATAAATCTTCAGTACAACTAGTAGTAGGTAATAAGGTTTTGTTGTACTTGAGATGATATGGTCCCCGTCTTCTAGCCCATTCCGATGAGATTTACAGTTTTGTACGTTCTTATGGCAGCTAGCTCCACATACGTTTTGTTCTTGCGATAATATGGTCCCTGTAGCCCATTCTGATAACTTCTTTCTGTGGCCCAAATTTTTATGACATCTTTATGTTATAATTTTTTTAATAATATGGTCCTTGTAGCCCATTCTGATAACATCTTTATGTTTCTCGGCAAGGTTTTTAATGAGACAACAACAAATACCGAGAAGTAATTTCCCAACTAAGGCTATTGTCGTTCCCACAAGGATTTTCTGCCCTAGGAGTTGTGAAGCAACTAGTCAACTTCAACGGAACAAAGTGATCATCTGCAACATATCAACTTTACTTACATCTGCCACGTTGTACTCTTTTCCCTTCGTCAAGGTTTTATCCCACTGAGTTTTCCTTGTCAAGGTTATTTTAATGAGGCAACATATTCGAGTCCAACTATGTTCTAGGTTTGCTTAAAATTGTCCTCTTTTATCTTTAGTTTAGGTTTTGTCCCTCTGGGTTTCCCTATAGAAGTTTTAACGAGGCAAGTTACTTAGACTCATCGATCTATGAAGATCGTATTGCATGTGATGAACTACATGTAAAGTAAGATACAACATGCGAAGAGTTGTACCAAGGTTTTATCCCACTCGATTTTTTACTTGTCAAAGTTTTAGTAAGGCAATTGATTTCAGCACAAGTCATCAAGGAGAGAACGACATTTGAAGAACTATATTCAAAGGACTTTATGTGAAGCACTATGTATAAAGTTTTGTTGTTGAACCACATAAGGGGTAGTGTTAAAGGGCCGATGCCCATGGATGTGTGGTCCGAAATAGGAGTCTTTTGGTTTTCCCTTCTCCATGTATACAAAGATATGATATCCATGTCACCACATAACTCTTATCAATGGGATCCCTCTCTTTCTCTGTCTCTTTCTTTTTCCCTATTATATTCTACTGTAAAGTATGTTCATTTAATTGGTTGATATTTTGGCATCAAAAATAAAATAAAATTAGTTGATTAGTTAATTGGTGGTTTTATTACCCTTCAAGTTTAGAATCTAGACCCTCGTTACATAATTCTCTAAATTAAATTAAGGGTGAAGATTCAAATGTTGCTTGCACATTTGTCAAGGGGTGTGCACAAAATCAAACTCAGGAAGCTGTCAGTTTTACTTTTTATTGTGAAACAAGAGGGAACAGAAAAATAAACATTTTTTGTGATAAATAATAGAAAGGAATTTTATTCCATAAGATAAAATCTCTAGTACAACTAGCAGTAAGTAATCAGGTTTTGTTGTACTTGAGATGATATGATACCCGTCTTCTAGCCTATTCCGATGAGATCTATAGTTTTGTACGTTCTTATGGTAGCTAGCTCCACATACGTTTTCTTCTTGCGATAATATGGTCCCTGTAGCCCATTCTGATGACATCTTTCTGTGGCCCAAATTTTTATTTTGGTACGACCACCATCACATATTTTTGATTAAAATTTCTGCAATTTTTCATTCAAAACAATTATAAAGCATACAAACAAATGTAGTAAAAAGAAATGACTTTTATCACTCCCTAGAGTCTAAAAGAGGCAACGTCTATGATGGCGGTCTATTGAGAATCTTGATATACATACAAATCAAGAGGGGACCATTTCTATAACGGGTTTTCTAAACAACAAATATCAACAGGATCCATCATTTATCAATTTGTTCTTATTTCATGGAGTCCAATACTCCAATGTGTTACACGTTTGATGAGTAGGTGAATTGATAATCTAAAAATTCATGAATCATTCGAGAGAGATTGTGTTGTGTGATCGAAAACCTCCGGTTACAGATAGCTTCTTTTATCTATCTGTCTATCTATCTATCTATCAATTTACTTATTCACTGGGGCTTATAAATACCACATGATTTATGAGTTAAGTGGCAAAATGCCCCAAAATGGACACCAACATTGTGAAAATCCCCGGACGTTAGGAAAAAGATCAAAATGCCCCAAAATCTTATCAAAATGCCCCAATTCGTCAGTTTAGCCGTTAAAGAGTGTTAAATGGTCAAATTCGCACACATGTAACTCTCACGTGTGAAACATTTACATTTCTATCCTCTAGAACTGGATTGAACCAATGTACGCCACGTGGCATTTGATCCAACGATTATGCTATGAAATTTGAGTCAAATGACTATCACGTGAGAGTGTATTTTTATTAACTCTAACAATCTTTTTCGGTAATGACCACTGTGTCCTATATGGTTAGATTGCGACACGTGTCATGTGATTAAAAATGGACGACCACATATCCAAGCCATTTACATTCCATTTTTCAATGAACATAATGCTAGCAATTTAGAAATTTTAAATGAAATTAGAACGAGATAAAAAACCACTGCATTCTTACTAAAAAAAAAAAAAAAAAAAAAACAACACTGCATAATTTTAATTGCTAAACTGTCTGCACTTACATAAACAATGGTAGTTAAAAACACCATCAATACTTCAAACATAAAGTGATTAAGATGTCCGCCTACTGATATTTTGAATTAGGCTTTCTAACCCTTTTAGACGATGGTTTAGTAATATTGATGGTTTGGTTAGAAATATTCACTGTGCCATTATAAGTCTGGTTATGTGTCACCTTCTTTTTAGCACCAACATCAGCTGCAGTGGAGGAGGATGGTGCAGTTGTCTTACCCTTTTTCTGCGTTCCAAACAACTTCAACTATCTACCTCTACTCCCAACCTGAACTTGTGGCATTGCTGGTGCTACGTTTCAGCGTGCAAGAGGGGACTTCCCAACCGACACTGGACTGGTTCCCCTTGCTGGAGTTGATCCAAGTTTGAACGTGTATGGATGTCTGCGAACCACTATGTGTTGGTGATTCTAGTACCTGCACAGTTGTTGTAAGAAGTCGATAAAGTCGCCTTATTTGGTCCAATGTAAATATAAAAACGGATACAAACACACTAGTCTCATTTCAATTGGATAAATCAATTTTGTTAATCACCAACATATCAAGAGTATAAAGCACAGTTTGGCTAAATTAGCCTATGTAAGTGGTGGTTATGATTTACTCTCCCAATACATAAATCTATGGCTATAATTTCTCCCATTAAACTATCATTTAATGACCAATTAAGAAAAATCTAATTTAATAAGGGTCTGGATCGTCTGTGCCAAGACTCCCCTGTGCCCTCCGTACCCACCAATAAGTTGAAGCCACCTATCTTGGTTATTTAACCGTTCCTAACAGTTTATATTCTACCATATTTGATCCTAACTAATTACTGGTAAGTATTTTCCTATAAAGTCCTCCCTTAAATAACTTGACTCATGGGTTTTATTTTAGATCTTGTAGCTCTTTATTCTTATGGAGCGAACATGATCTTCAAGTACAGTATTGGATCAATATCAATCAAATACTAAGTTGGTCATATACTCAATTTCTCCCCTTGGAACATGATCTTCGTACATACCGTTATGATATCTTTAATTCGTGCCATATAGATTTGTTAAAAATTTATGATTTTCTAATCAAAGTATTAGTTTGAATTCAATGAACCAATTTCTGCCAAATCAAATATTTACCGATGATACTAAGTAAATCAAAGATATAAGCTTAACAATAGTATAATTAGCCGAAAGCGAAATCGAAAAAAATACACAATCTCATCTTAACAACATGTCGAAGACTGGTTCAAAAATATAAGATAGATATATACAGTGATTTTCTCTTTGTTTTTACTATATTATTTCCATAATTAGTAATGATAAACTATGGAAACACTACATACAGTTAGTAACGGTAAAACATGCATGACAGTTGGTGATAATTTATTGGCGGGTACAGAGGGCACAGGGGAGTCTTGGCACAGACGATCTGAACCAATTTAATAAATGGTTAATATAATGAATGCCTAACTAATTAGTGTTTCACAAATTTCTCATAATAAATGATCTATTAATTTTTTTCATTATAAATTTTCTCTTAATTAAATTAATACATTTGTATTAAGGGTCTAGAATTTAAGATTGAAGATTTTGACCAAGAAAATATTAAGTATTTGTGGTTGAGAATGGCATTAGTAGTGTTGTGAACTTTCATGCATGATTTTAATTATTGTATCTGTTGCATTTGTTTGTTTTTCGATGCATTCTATTATTTTTTGAAACTTCCTACTAGGTTGTGGTTGCTCACCCATTTTCCTTCCTTTCCACAAAGAACGAAGAAAGACTACCTGGCAAGAAATTATTATAAATCACGCATATTTGGGTATCGCGTTTTGAATTTATTCGAAGCGTTATTTTGTTTTAAGTTGATACTTTTGATTTTGTAGTTATTATTTGAAAGTTTTGTAACTTTAAAAGTAAGATTACATTTTATTTAGTAAATTTAATTGAGCATGAATTATTGATTTTATTTATTAAAATCTCTTAAAACAAAAAATCTGGTCCTACACGAGTGGTGGTCTGGAAATATGGATTTGCTAGCTGGATCGGACCCGACACACAAGGTTTAACATGTGTCCTCTAGAAGTCCGAAAATCCAGGATGTAACCCGCCACCAAAACAAAATCACCTGATACCGCTGTTGTCACCCCCCCGCAACTAGGCGTGCTTTTAATTTTTAATCACAAACGTCATGTATAGAGCTTAGATTGAACAAACTTAAGTCATCAATTAATTTTTTCTATTTTTTTGTTGTTTTTATATTCTCTTTTATATAGAAACCTAATATATTTTATTTTAATACTAAAAACCATAATTTGGATAACTTTGCCTGTGTTAGTGGTGGTCCAGATTTATCCCGGGAAAGATAAATCAATGACCATGGTTATCCATACCACACCCATTTTCTGCACGCGTGCTTTAGGTTTTAGGGAGATGGATGAGTCACCGTGGATGCTCAATCGTTTTGTACAGGTGCCCAAAGTCGTCTATCCCAGAAATCTTGATACCCCAATCTTTATTGTAGCAAAGCTGCCTTCGGTCCCTGCAAAGACCAACTCCAGCCATATCTCGCCGGACACCGAAATCATCCTCGTTGAAGATGAGATTGTGGCCGATAATGATCCACCTCGCAAGAAACCCTGTCTTCAGAAGATTCCCTAAGGTTTTTCGACATCTATCATTGCCGAAGATTAAGCATTATGAACCCTTGCACCAAATAAAACAATACATATGAATAGTATATCATGTTTCTTTGTATATCAGCATTTGTTTTTGGTGTGTTTTTCTTTCCGCATTGTATTCTGGTGTGTTTCCCTTACTGCATTTTGTTGACGTGTAATTTCCTTTTTTTTTTTTTTTTTTTTTGTATTTTGTATTGATCCCGTTGGTCATGATCTACGGTGGCATTGGTGGATCTGATTTATCCCCTATGTAACCGTACATGGTGATATGATAATCTAATTTATGTTCTCATTTTTGATCTGAATCCATGGTTTTGAAGGAAATTTTCTGACACTAGCAACACCAAGCTAACATATTTTAACTTCTTATGCAGATGATTTCACTTTTGGAAAAAATTAAATCCATAAGATTGCACTCTTGGTAAAAAAATAAAATGATCAACGACACCAGCAAATGTTATGGTTTCGGATAATGCACCCGGACTTATGTATTTTACTCTATAATTGTTCGGTTTTCTTGAATAGGTTATAACGTCTCTGTATTCTACTCTTCTTATTGATAGCAATTCTCCGGATTGATATGCGGTAAAGAATGGAAAATCAAACAACATCATTACAATGACCATCACGAACGCCGCAGATCAGTTATTTATAATTTGTTCTTTTCGAGTGTAAAAAATACCGGGAGGTAGTATAAATTTAAAAGAAGCAAGACTGCACCAATTGGTCACCATACGGATCCACATTGAAAAGACAGGATATTGTTATGACATACGCGTACCAAAGAGGTTGACGATTCTAGAGGCGACAATGGGCACCTATTGTCAGGTGTAAGAGATGACCGGATTATATGAACGAATTTGCAAGGTAAGTATATGGTCTTACAAATCAACTCAGTAACAAAGAAGATGTACTCGATCATTGTAAGATGCATGAAAATAAGGGGATTTCGATCTTTCTTCCCAATACATATTAGTCGGTTTCGAAATTTCTTTCTCTCCAAAAAAATACATATTGAGATTAAGCAGCATACTCCTCGACCATAAAAAGCCATGCAATGGCCACGGCAAACGGCTTCCAAGGAGGCTAACGATTCTGGAGGTGACCATATCAACTTATTTTCCAAAGAGACTTCGCAACATAAGAGTATATATGTGGTCTTACAAATCAAGAGATATATTTCTAGATGTAAAATTTCAATAGCATATATTCCAGTAAGTAAAAAAAAAGGTCCGAGAAAGTACATATTATGTACATATTTTTTAAATTGGAAATAGGGGAAGGAAATAGAAAATCACAGAGGTGAACTCATTTTCTTAATTTAAGATATTAAATGCGTACAAAGTCCCTTTAAAATTATTTGTAGTATATATTTTTCTGAATTTTATATGGCGACAACGTGTATGATTTAGAAAGCATTTCTGATTTAATGGAGTGTGTTAACAACATTAGTTGTTTACCCGATAGAACAGAGAAAACAAAACAAGGGATATCCCTACGATATCTATGACCAAGCCAAATTTAACATATATCGGATCAGAATGAGTTGATAAGTATTCGGGACAAATTTTATAAGATATTAAAAATGAACCAACATCAAGGCCCATGCCGTTACGACACGGGTTAAGGGCTAGTAATCTTATAATGCACACCACCCACAAAAGATGGCAGAAGGAATAATTAAAACAACCAACTATCAATTATAAATTTAGTATGCACAGAAGATGAGAACAACAATGACACATCGTGAATGTACAAAATTCAGATGACCCAATACCGCGCCACCATAAACTTGAGAATCCACTAATTTGATCCAAACAAATTCAGAATTCTTTTTGACAGCAACCGAACAAATATTTAACCAAGCCTGCAAGTGTTTGGACTATACCAAGCTAATTAAACCAGCCGCCGAAATAGAAGACATCTAAAAAGATTAGTCTAACATACCATAAAACGAATCGCAATAAGATGTTGAACAGGTTTATGCTCGCAAAGAGCGCTGTCTAAAATCCTAGAATGATAAACATATCCATTTTTATTCTATGTTGTTCATACTATGAGAATAATATACGTTATTTATCAACGACACAAGGTAATTTGTTTAGGGAGATCCAGAATCAGGTGTGGGTCCATATATACTCTTGAATATATAAAAAATTAACAATCTCTAATCTTTGACCACATAAAAAAAAATGCAACCATTAACTAATATGCAATCTTGAATAGGTAACATTATTGCTCAAACAATAGAAATATATCGGTTCTGCTACATAGCTGATTAGGAATCTGATAATGAAGTGCATGATGGCTCGTTAAAATTCAGTTGTACACAAAGTTGTTTAAATTTCGGCCAACCATCTAGATAAAAGCTTTGCAAAATGTTATAAAGGTTTGTCAGCTAATATATATTCAGCAGTTTCAAATTATAATCCCTAATTTCGTGTCTTTCAAACCCTAATTAGAGTTCTTGAAACCCTAATTTTGTTTCCCTAAAACCCTGATTAGTTTCCCTGAAGCCCTAATTACAACTCTGAAACATACCCCTTCATTTCAAGTCTCTGAAACCCTAAGTTCGTAAATCGCAAATACCAGTATCACAAGGTTGCATTTCGAAAATCATAAATCGTAAATCAAATTTGGGGTTCAAAGAAGAATTTACATGTTCTTCACTATGTTAAGAACTTAACAAACGCGACTCTTATCTTCTCCGTCTCATATATCTTCACTGTTCTTCCCCCTCTCTCGATCTCTCTCTGTCTCTCTATCTCTTTCTCTCTCTCAAGCGGTCTGGTTTTTTTTCGATTTTTTTTTCTGTGGCTCAAACACGACCAAGGTTGAAGATAACTCTTGAACCACTCGTGCGAACCCAGACGTGTGGTACAAAGTGTCACCATAGTCCACGTGTCAATAGTTGACCAGTCAAAATATTTTTGTCCTTGGGCAAAAGAGACAATTCATAACAGCTTTGACCAAATCAAAATTAGTCATCATGCCCCATTTTGCCATTTTGCAAATTTCACAACTAAGGCTATTGATTTTCTTCCCACAAGGATTTTCTTCCCTAGGAGTTGTGAAGCAACTAGTCCAACTATGTTCAAGTTTCAATATTGTAATTTATCTTTAGTGATCATCGGGAGAAGTTTTAACGAGGAAATTAACTTAGACTCACCGATCAATCACCTTTACAACATGTGAAGAGTTGTACCAAGGTTTTATCCCACGTTTTTTTTCCTTGTCAAAGTTTTAGTAAGGCAATTTTTCAGACAAGTCATCAATGAGAGAATGACATTTATCCCACAAAGAACTATATGTGGTTTTGTATTTTGTCAAGGTTTTAACAAGAGGCAATGAAATATTCTTTTCTTTTTCCAACTATGTTCATTTAAGATATTTTGGCATCAAAATAAAATAAAATGGTTGATTAGTTAATTTGGTTTTATTAACTTCATTTATCTTTACTTCTAAATTAAATTAAGGGTGGAGATTCAAATGTGCACATTTGTCAAGCCAAAATCCTCGGAAGTCACGCTTTACCTGGAAGCAGAGGGAACAGAAAAATAAACATTTTTGTTTTAACGAAGGGAAATTAAGACAACTAGTTAGGACGTGTTTCACTTTGAGATGATATGATCTAGCCTATTCCGAAGATCATATTTTGTATGTGATGAACCACATGTAAAGTAAATATGGTCCATGTAGCCCATGATAACAATTTTTATGGCCCAAATTTTTATTTTCGTACGACCACCATCAGATATTTTGATTAAAATTTCTGTAATTTTTTATTCAAAACAATTAAAGCATACAAACAAATGTAGAAAATGAAAAAGAAATGACTTTTATCATGACCCTAGAGTTTAAAAGAGGCAACGTTTATGATGGTGGTCTGTTTTGAGAATCTTGATATACATACAAATCAAGAGGGGACCATTGCTATAACGGGTTTTCTAAACAACAATATCATCTATCAATTTGTTCTTATTTCATGGAGTCCAATACTCCAATGAAATGTTATCACGTTTGATGAGTAGGTGAATTGATAATCTAAAAATTCACCAATCAATTTGAGAGAGATTGTGTTGTGTGATCGAAAACCTCCGGTTATAGATAGCTTCTTTTATCTTTTATCTTTCTATCAATTAGCTTATTCACTGGGGCTTATAAATACCACATGATTTATATTCAGAGAAACCAAGAAAGCAAAAAAACCACAAAGAAAAATAAATAAATAAAAAAACAAAGAGAGGAAGAAATTACTTGATAAACAGAGAGAAATGGATGTAACATGGGGATGGGGGATTCAACCAGCTGATCGTTTGGCGGCTATGGAGCAAATGCAGAAAATCAGGGACGATGAACGGTTTAAAGAGGCAAACGAGAAAAAGGCTATCGATGAGAAAGAGAAAGAGGAACATGATCGAACACTGGCCACAAAAGTCATATTCCAATCAGACGTAAACAATTTATACCTGCACTTCGACGGGAAAAGTCCAGACATACCAAACCTCCGGTATGCTGGAGATTACAGTTTTGGCCTCGACACGAGACATGAGGTAGTGCGACAAGCCGGGGACACTGGACTCATTCATATCCTCTGTTTGAGGAACCATAAGTACTGGTCAAATTTGGAGCGGGACGGGAACAAATGGATCACTGCCGTGGCAGACAAACCTATGGAGGAGGAGTCCGACAACCAATGCACGCTCTTCCGTCCTGTTTACGGGTTTTCCGACAAAAAACGCGTAGTCAGGCTCCAACATGTCAACACCGGACACTATGTGAGGTTGTTTCAGGGCAGCGGCCATTACGACGGTTGCTTATATTTATACCCTAAGCTCGAGGACGTTGAAACGTTCACCTTCATTGACTGGGAAAAGGTCGTTGTGTTGCCCGACCTTTTCAGGATCAAGGGCGACAACGGAAAGCACCTTAAGGCTGGCCGAGACGGGTATATGGGTTTCAATCACCAAGCCGATGATCATCATCCACCAGTGTTTGATTTCGAGGCGTCCCCAAGTCGCGACGGAGGCTTCCGCCTGAAGAGTATTTACTATGACAAGTATTGGACGGATATGGATGACGGTTATTGGGTATTGTTGAAGGAGGCTTCCACCACAGCCCATGAAACCAACACCGTATTTTTACCCAGGAGACTTGATGGCAACCAAATCCAAATCCGAAGTTTGAAGAGCGGCAAGTTTTGCAAGAGATTGACAGCTCGTGATAAAGAGAACTGCCTCGCCACACAGAGATACCACCAAGATGCCGAGAGAATAATGGTGATTGACGAGCCCGTTATCTCAAGGAAGATGAGTGACTTCAAATATGACTTTGATGATGCAAGTCTATACAATGAGGAAGTATCTGCACTCGTCAGTCAATTACTGTCCAACGAAAGTCTAGATCCCTACACCAAAAAAATAAAACTCACCACCTCAGTGACCAATACAACTAATTGGAACATCAGTCACGCAGTCAAAGTGGGTTTCAGGGTAACTGCTAGTGCTAAAATCCCAGTTGTAGGTGAAACTGGTTTAAAGGTTTCCTCAGAGTATACTTTCACCAAGAATAACGGAGGGGTGAGGGAAGAAAAACACGAAATTTCGGATGAGACTTTAGTCACTGTGCCGCCTATGACTAAGAAGAAGGGGACTCTGATGGAAAAACGGCGTTCATACGAGATACCCTACTCGTACACTCAGTATGACTTGTTAAGAAATGGGAGTACAAACGTTTCCGAAAAGCACGGCATTTGTACTGTCGACTATGGCTACAGCTATGCAACAGTGGTTTCCCAGGTTCCTTTCGAGTAAAGATCGCTTCGTCGTTGGCATTGATGATTGCATGCGTCCACTTTAGTTATGTCCCTTCTTTTCTTTGCACTGTGTTTGTTTTTCCTTATCTTTGTTTGTGGTGTGTTAGTATTTCTGTTCGAGATTCGCCAACCCGTGTCTCTTTTCTTTGTTTGTTTGTAGTTTCGTTAAGTTCATGAATAATTTCTGGTTTCGTAATTTTATGAATAAGATCTGTTAAGAAAAAAAACAAGAAAAACTCTATACAAACACGGAGCAAATAGAAGACGAATGCAAATAGAAATACTAAATATCATCATACGAATGCAAATAGAAGACGTTCCAGAAACAATATAGCAACAGTGAAAGATGATAATGGGAACTGGTGTACTACAAGAGATTAACTGGAGAAACTTCTTACGGATCATTACAGTTCCTTGCACACTACCACTTCTCCGGAAAAAAATGAGGCTATTCTTCAGTGCATTCCTCAAATAATCACTCATCAAGACAACATGGAGCTAGTCCGTATTCCGGATGATGTTGAAATAATAAAGGCGCTGAAAGACATGAAATCTTGGAAAGCCCCAGGTCCGGACGGGTTTCCACCAGGTTTTTTCAAAACCCGTTGGGAGATAGTTGGGAATGATGTTTTGGAAATGGTAAAGCAGTTCTTCCCTACCGGATACATTCTTAAAAGTTTGAATGCAACCAATGTTACTCTTATCCCTAAAACAAAAAATAAACAATACCCATCTGATCTACGTCCCATTGCTCTTTGTAACACGTCTTACAAGATAATATCAAAGATTTTGTCCTCAAGAATGAAGAAAGTTATGAAGAAAATCATCTCTCCGCTCCAAGCTGCCTATGTGTCGGGAAGACAAATATCAGACAATATTCATCTTGCACAAGAAATTGTGCACACAATGAAAAATAAAAAGGAGAATTCAAAGCACCTGGCCTTGAAACTGGATATGTCCAGCGCCTTCGATAGACTCGAGTGGTCTTTCTTAACTGATGTTATGCTGCAGATGGAATTTAGTCATGAGTGGTGTCAACTAATAATGCAATGCATAAGCACTACTCAAGTCTCCATACTTTTCAATGGCTCTCCGTGTCATGCTTACAAACCATCACGAGGTGTGAGGAAAGGTGATACTTTATCACCCTATTTGTTTATCATAGTCATGGAGGCTTTTTCACGTCAGTTAATTCATTCCGAGCAAAGCAACAAAATTCAAGGTATCAAGATAGCTGAAGGTTCCCCATCCATCTCTCATCTATTCTTCGCAGACGATTGCTGACATGCATAACGTCAACAATTTGCTGGAAATTGTCAAAGCTTTTGGACAAGCCTCGGGCCAGATAGTGAACTTTAACAAATCTAGTGTTCATTACAGCACAAATGTTCCGCAAAGGTTTTGTAGGATTCTTACCAGAAGACTTAAAGTTCCCAGAATGTCGTCAAATGAAAGATATCTTGGTCTCCCACTTCTCATCGGTAAGAAAAAAATTGACTGCTTCAAGGGACTGGTAGACAGAGTCACAGGCAGATTAACTAAATGGAATGGCGAGTCCATGTCTCAAAGTTGCAGGTCCATGATGATCAAAAACTGTGACCAACACCATCCCTGCATATTTTATGAGTTGTCTCCAACTGCCAGTGGAAACGACAAAACAAATTGACGCATTACAAAGGGATTTCTGATGGGGTTTTACGGAAAAAAGTGGAACATACATCACTTCATGGAAAAAACTTGGTCTACACAAGAATTTAGGAGGCCAAGGTTTTAGAGATTTAAAAATCTTAAACCAAGCTCTCCTTGTCAGAGCAGCCTGGAGGATATGTATCAACCCAGATGATCAATGGGTGAGAGCAATGCAAGCTAAATACTTCTCTGGTACTACTATACTTCATACAAACTATAAAGCCAACTGTTCTTGGTCTTGGAGGGGTGCGTAAGCAAATCCATTTTATTAAAGCTAATGCAGATGGAGAGTGGGTATAGGCGACAAAGTGAAAATTTGGCTTGATGTCCTGGGTGGTTGGTATGTCCGAGCCACCGATCCCAAAACAAGGAATACAAAACAGTGAAGATTACATATGGGTGAAAGAGTTAATAACTTCAGAAGGTAAGCAGTGGAACACCACTCTTGTACAAGAGTTGTTTGACCTGGGAATTGCAAGTTTAATACTGCAGATGCGGATACCAGAAGCAGCTGATGATAAGCTTATTTGGAACCTTATAAGGAACAAAATCTTCACATTGAAGTCAGCATATAAAAAGCTCTACGAAATCAGCTTGGGAGATACAGAAGTGTCTCTCAAAATATAAAACACTGAAGTCAGATGGAAAGACTTGCGGGATATTCAAATTTGGCCTTGAGTAAAACACTTTTGGTGGAAGTGCCTTGGCGATATCTTGCCAACAAACGTGAGACTCTCAAGATCATGTAGACATATTAACATAACCTGCCCACTCTGCAACCATCACGAAGAAGATACAATACATGTCCTCTTCAACTGCCATTTCTCTAGAGCCGTGTGGATGCTTATCCCTGGAGGGTCGACAGTTTTATCAAGAGTTTACACAAATATTGCTACAATGTTTGAAGCCTGGATGAATACAGTGAAACAAAATAGTTTGAACACTAATTGGCTTAATCTAGCCATGATAGTGTCGTGGACTATCTGGAATGCACGATGTGACCTTCAGTTCCAACTGAAAAAGGCAAAACCTCAAACTGTAGATGCGAAGGCTATCAGTTTTGCTTCATACATAGAGCAGCTAGACACTAAACAAAAACCTATACTTTCAACTGGGTCTCGTACTCCTATTAACCTGCATTGGAGTCCATCTGCATCTCCCTTCTTTACTATTAACTGTGATGCATCTTACGATTTAAATAAAGCTCTAACAGGAGTTGCTCTCATCCTACGGGATTTTGCAGGTAATTGGCGGGGAAGCTCTGCCAAATGCTATGTAGGAATGAAGGATTCAGAACAAGCAGAATGTATGGCGTTCCTTGATGCAGTCAAGTGGGGAAGGGAATTGCGGCACTCTCATGTAGTTATCGAAACTGATTTAAAAGGAATTGAAAGCTACATTAACAAACGAGCTCTAGTGATTGCATGGGAAAACGAAAGCATTCTGCTAGATGCCATTGAATATCTTAAAACTATCCCATTCTGGGAATGTCATTATGTTTCTAGAACAGGTAATAAACCTGCTAATAGATTAGCTAAATACAACAGGAAATTTAGGGTTTCTAAAGTCTGGTTCGATAAACCTCCTAGCATGATTGAAAACCTTCTGCTAGCAGACAATGTATCTCATTTAGCTTAATAAAATTCATTCTTTGGCATCAAAAAAAAAAAAAAAAAAAAAAAAAAAAACTATCCAAACACCACCTAATAAAGGTGTAAATTGTACCGTGAAAGCATGAGGTACATGTGATACGGATAAGCAAGTACTGTATCCCACATGTGGAATTTTGATCTACCAATCTAACACTCTGGATTAAATCGAGTTCACAATCCTGAAAAGGGTTTTTGTTCTAAACTCCCATTTCAATCATTGAAACGTTCTTAGAAGACGACAATAGATGTCCCACACAAATCATTAGCTTATAAGAAATTTTCAAAGTGATTGAATTATCAATACGAAACTTTCCGAGTCGACATCAAATGATTTTCTCATATAAATCATGTAAGATGTTTCAAGGAAATTTCCACATGATCATCTTCTGACTTATAAGTTACTTTCGAACAAATAAATTGTTGCCAGCAAAACACGATCATCTTTTGACTTATCTTTCGAACAAAAACACGATCATCTTTTGACTTATCTTTCACGATCATCTTTCGAACAATTTCCACATGATCATCTTTTGACTTATCTTTTAGGGATGATGTGCTCACCCATTCCCACTTTCAGTTTCAGAGACAGATCAGAGTTGCGCAGCGAAAGCTTCAAGAGATGATTTCGTTATTTAGTTAACTTCTATTATGTTTATTATATTGCATGTTGCATTTGTAAACCAAATGACTATTGTATATGTATCATTTGGGAGGAGTTCTTGTATATATATATCTGAGCGTGGCCTCGTATTGGGTTAAATTATATAGAAGATTTTTTAATTGAAGGTTTAAGTAAATGTTTTAGATCCTTAGTGCCTTTTTTGTTTAGTTAATTTCTTGGATTAGTCATTTGCTAGCTTTGGGGGCGCTACAATTTCATAGGCGTAATATGACACATAAGGAATTATAATACAATTTGACTCTTATACATATATTTACCGTTCCTATTTGGTTTATTTACGAAAAGTCTAATACATATTTTCCATTCCTCTTCGGTTTATTTACGAAAATGTCTAATACCTATATGTTCTTCCTTTTCGGCTTATATACGAAAATATCTAAAGGAAAAAAAAAATTGATTCAAAAGGGCATTTTTGATTTTTTGGACCGGACCATTTTCAACCTTTTTGTCTCCATTGATCACTTACATTTTACAACAAAATGACCATATCGTTTTTCTCGGTCTGTTGGCCCAACTAATGACCTAGTGAAACCCCCAAAACCCATCCAGGGTGCAGCCCAATAATAGGATTCGTAATAAGAAAAGGGAAAATATAGTTTGGTCCTTTTATGCCTGGGCCCACATCAGTTTAGTCCTGTTAGAAAAAAAATTAACATTTGGTCCACAATTAAAAAAAATATAAAACAGACATAAATACCCCTTACACACGTCGTCATAATCACACGTGGCGTCAGGTCCCACTGTAACCGCCCACCCATAAACACGATATCTCCTAAAAACTCTTTAGCCTCTCTTTCCATTTTCATTATCAGAGAAGAAAACTGATTCGTACGCCATTATCAGAGAAGAAACTGCTTCCTCTTTTTTTCTTCAATATCTAGAAATCAAAACAGTAAATCATTTCAATCTTCAAAAATCGAAATCAAATCAGTCTTCAAAAATCAGTAGAACAGAACCCCCAAATCAAAAACCGTAGAAAAATTAAAGAAATCAAAACCCTAAAAATGAGGAGATCGAAGGGCAAAAAAGTAGTGGAATCATCTTCTGACGATGAAGTTGAAGAAGTTGAAGAAAGAAACAGTGAATTAGTTGAGTTTGTAGGAGTAAATGAAGTTGAAGAAAAACTAGTTTCAAAGAAATCCAAATCAAAGAAACCGGCAAAAGTTACCAAAAAATCCTAATTCGAAGTAGTAGAAGTTTGATTCTGATTTTCGATGTTTATTGTTCTTCTAAATTTTTATTTTTACTTTCGATTCGTCTTGTTGCATGTAGATTTTCGATTCGTCTTGTTTCATTTCTAGACGCATTTCTGGACTTCATTTCTGCAATTATGTGTATGTCAACTACCATAGAAATGGACTTCATTCCTAGGAGTGAAGTCTATTAAAACCTCTTCATTCTAAGCCATAGAAATGGACTTCATACCCAGTAGTGAATTCTATAAAAACCTCTCCATTCCATGCCTTAGAAATGGACTTCACTCCAGGAATGAAGTCTAGAAAAACCTCTCTATAGTCCATGCCATAGGAATGGACTTCATTCCTAGGAGTGAAGTCTATTAAAACTCTCTATAGTCCATGCAATAGAATGGACTTCATTCCTGGAATGAAGTCTATTAAAACCTCTTCATTCCATGCCTTAGAAATGGACTTCATTCCCAGGAATGAAGTCTAGAAAAACCTATCCTTCCCATTCCATAGAAGTGAAATTCACTCCAAGAATGAAGTCTATTAAAACCTCTTCATTCCATGCCTTAGAAATGGACTCACTCCAGGAATTAATTCTAGAAAAACCTCTATAGTCCATGCAATAGAATAGACTTCATTCCAGGAATGAAGTCTAGAAAAACCTCTCCAGTCCATGCAATAGAAATGGACTTAATTCCAGGAATGAAGTCTATTAAAACCTATACAGTCCATGCCATAGATAGAACGAAGTTATGAGAAGTCTAGAAAAGTTTTAGATATATATTCTACGGTCCATAACATAGATAGAATGAACTTTATCTTCTTTATATCACCTAATATTTATGAAAAAAAGTGACCGTTAATGTTTTTTTGTTTTTCTTGTAAAAAATGTAGATAAGAAGATAAAGTGTAGCTATGCTGGAGTAATTGCACTTGTTCAAAAGATTAAAGCACTAGAGGATGAAGAGGCTTTGAATGAAGAACATAAACGTGCTTTGTATAGGAGTCCATTGGGTAATGTAGCCAAAGTGTTTCTAGAAGAGACTATTGTTGCTACTGCATGGAATAAGTCACTACCTTCCATCCAAATTATATGTAATGCACATCAGTTCATTCCTGGTTCAAATGATCATGTGTTCGTTTTCAAAGTAGGGGAACAAACATTTGTGCTCAAATCCTCACCTGAAGAGTTGTCATTAATTTTTGGAATACCATGCATCCCTGGAGGTGCAATAGAAGAAACTTTTTTGGACTTAAGAAACCTGACAGACTACACTTGTGGAAGGTTCTGGAAAACCTACAAATTTGATCCACCAAAAAGGAAACCTTTTGATATAAAGAATACATAACTGAAAGATAAAATTATTGAGTTGATTAAGAATAAAGGATCTATTGAAGATCTTGTAACAATGTTTGAACTTTTTCTCTTTTCTATCATTTTTGTTACTACTGGTGATGGAGGTTCCATACACTCCAAGTACCTAGCTTGCCTAGAGTCACTAGGTACAATGTCTTTGCCGCATCTCATACACAAGCATTTGATGGAAAGCTTGAAAAGAGATTCTTCTGAAGGATGTTACCTTTACTTGTTGGTGAGATGAAAACTATTTGATACTTATATGTTTCATAATTATTTTTGGCAGTTCATTTGTATATTCTTCATTTTGGCAGTGTAGTTTTTCATTTTGTATATTTGAAAAACTGACTAGCGTAGTTCTTCTTTTGCGACCTTGGTTTGCTGAGCATTCAAAGAAAATAGGACCCAAGTGGAAAGTGCAGAATAGAGAAGGCTACTGTCCAAGGTTTGCAAGGTGGAACATTGAGAGCCTTTGTAATCACATAGAAATGAATGTTGACGATTTTCATAATGTTGACGATTATGAAATAGGCACATTAAGATAAAAAATTTTTTTTAATTCATTATACAAAATGAAATCCGACTGTTAATGTCAATTGATCTGAACCCGTAGTTCATTCTTTTTTAATGAATTCAAATTATGAACGAGGAAGTAATTGGGGTTTCATTTTGTGTGTGTAGCTATTAAAAAAATTCCTGGAAGAATATACTGAGGCTGAAAAAAAGCTACTTCAACAACAAAAGGCCAAGACAAAGGCTGAGTTGCTCGAGGAAGAATTCAGCCTTATGTCAGGTCAGATAGAAAGTCTTAAAGCTACACATGTTGGTGAGATGGAGAACCTGAGAGTTAAATATATTCAAGAGATTAAAAAGTTGACAAGAAAGCATTCAGAGGAGATGGGGCAGCTTTTATTAAAGCAGCAAGAACTTGAGCACTCACTTGCAGAAGCAACAACTTCAAGGAAACTTTTTGACAGGAAGATGTAGTCCCTTGTAGATCACTTGTCTTCTAAGCAACCCGAGGTTGATGCATTGCTAGCTGAAGGTGGGAATGTCGCGAAATTCATGGCGGAGAACAAGATTGTGAATACATGCGTACTATTTTCCCCGATGAGTACAAGAGTTCATTGTTGAGTGATGAAATAAACAATATCTTGAATCAACAAGTGGATGAAGGCAATGGTCGTGGTAGAGGGAATGAAAATGTTTTTCTGGATGAAGGAACGCAAGCAGCATCAGATGCTGATGTGGAAGCTACTAGAAGATCTGCTCCTATCTTTCCCGTCTTAACTGTTGAGAATCCTTCTACTCAAGGTGATGCTATGGAAAAGCTACTTGATACGATGGCTGAAGAAGAGCTACCTTCATTTCCAACAGATAGCGCCGGAGTTCCTTTAAGTATGGATCAATGTTTGAACCTAGGTAAAAATTCCCACTATTCTTCTCCCTTTTGTAAAAAAATTTATGCTTTACAGGTTGGACTTCATTCCTGGGATAAATTCTAGAAAATTTAGGGTATAATATTGTTCTATAATGGAATAGAAAAGTTAGGGTATATTATTTTTGGAATGAAGTCCACATAAAGGTTGGAGTTCATTCCTGGAATGAAGTCCACATAATGAAGTCCGTGCCTTAGAAAATTTAGGGTATATTATTGTTCTATGATGGACTTCATTTTTGGAATGAAGTCCATTATGTGGACTTCGTATTTGGAGTGAAGTCCATTATAGAAAATTTAGGGTATAATATTGTTCTATAATGGAATAGAAAAGTTAGGGTATATTATTTTTGGAATGAAGTCCACATAAAGGACTTCATTTTTGGAATGAAGTCCACATAAAGGTTGGAGTTCATTCTCATGGATGAACTCTGGATACAATACCATTATGAAGTCCACATATAGATGTTAGGGGTTCATTCTGAGGGGTGAACTCTGATTTTTGATGCACAATACCATTATTGAATTGTTTATATTTGTGTTTTTTGAATTATTTATAGCAGCAAGAGACAGAGATAATATGTTCGTCAATGAAGAGCATGTGAGTCTGCAGATTATTGATGACAAGAATGAGAAGAATGAAGACTTGAATAATGAAGAAGCCGACACCATAAAAAAGGTCAACCAGGGTCAACCAAAAATCTACAATAAATCAAATCAACTGTAGCCCTCCTAGTTTCTCGATTGGGATGACACAGATAGTTGTTAAGCAAGCAAACAACATTGAGCCAGTGTCACAGTTTATTGTTGAAACACAAGATTTGAATGATGAAGAAGTTGTTGAGCTAGCAAACAACATTGAGACAATATCACAAATACTTGCTGATTTGAATAAACATGGTCTTGGTTCTTCAGACAGTGATAAAACCCCAATTAAAGTTGTTGAAAGACACGGGATGACTACAAGGGGAAAAAAAGGCAACAAATGTGCTTGGAAAAGAGTACATCAGTGGATCGGACTACAGTGAATCAAAACTGAAATTCAGATTAATACTGCAAAGGAAAGAACCACTAAATGAGGTGAAGAACGTTGAGCAGAATGAACAACGAGTGAAGAATCGAGCAAGCAAGAAAGTTGTTTCAAAGACTCCTCCTAAACCTGCTGAACAGGAGAAGAATGCTGAGCAGAAGAAGAGAAAGAATGTACCTGCTGCTATCGAGAAAGAAAATCAAAAAGCTGCAGCAAGCAAGAAGAGAAGAGGAAATGAACCATAAGATCATCCTGCAGAGAAGAGAGAGCAAGAAAAGAAGCTGAGAGCGTACATGCCCATTGTTCCAAAAATGGGGGACCTGAAAAAGTCTCCATATTTCTCCATATCGGACAAAGATCAAAAGAAATTGTTAGGTACCTTCTACAAACACGCTATGCAACGGTAGGAAACACACAAAAAAATGAACTTCCATTCATCTATGTAGAGGTTTTTGTTTATATCATTAATGTTGAAGTTTTTGTTTATCCTCCTACAGTCAATCTGCTTGGGTTATAAATGATGCAGCTAACAAAGCTCAGTTTGGTGTCCAAGGAGAACACATTAATGATCTAATGTTCAATAAAGACCTTGATGTCCTAATTATTTTATATTACTGCTACAAGAGGAATATAGCAACACAAAGGGAGAGAGCAAAAATGGATAGCGAAGACAGCCAAGATCCACTGAAATACATCCACTTTGAGATTATGGCACCTGCATTTGTAAGTCCTTACTTCCAGAAATTTAGTGGCAACTCTTCATTATAACTATTGATGACACATGTGAAGAAAACAGTTGATTCATTTAGCAAAGATATATATAAATTTTGGAATGAAGTCCATATAAAGGTTGGAGTTCATTCCTGGAATGAAGTCCACATAAAGGTTGGAGTTCATTTTTATGATGAAACTTCTTTCTTGATAGTATTGTGAATTTGAAAATTTATATATATATCTTTGCAGACATATTTCCATGATAAGAAAGTGGATAATAGGAAAGGCGAGATTGATGACTTCATAGCAGCTATGACTAGCAAGACTCAGAAGTTAATCATTCCAATGAACCTGCCTGGTGAAGGAAAATCAGAAGGGCATATGGGTTTACACTGGCACCTGCTTGTTTATGACATCGGAGACTATTAGTGAGAGCATTAAGAGGAGAAATAGGAGAAAGATGTGCAAATAATGCAAGGAAAATGGCCACCTAATGCAAACCACACATTGATAAATGGCTGGTGAAAAATGATCTAGAAAGAGGCTTTGACTTAAAAATTGAGCAAATGCAGGTGCCTGATCAGGGAGCACATCCGTAGTGCCTTCTCAATACATGTTACTGGATAAAGCGAAGTTGCAAGCCATTGCTCCCGAAATCTCAGCATTGGATTCCGAGAGATGAAATGATAAAAAAGGATGCAGCGGTGGAGATGCAGAATGGCGTGCAAGCTTCTAAATGATGAGAAAGATGGATTAAGTTGGAGTGAAACAACTAATGAAGAATTTCTTAACAATCAACTGATTAAAGATGGTTGCAAAGACAGAAATGATTAAACCTTAGCTTCTCTAATGTCATATATAATCTGACCTACTTACTCTTTTAACTATAGTATTTTGGACAATAGATTATCAAAAACAAAAACTTTTCTAAAAATGGTATTTTGTCTATTAGATTAGCTTCTAATGTAATTGATACTCTAATATGTTTTATAGTTTCATCTATAATATTTTGGATAGTAGATAATATCAATGTTTTAACTTACTTTCTTATTTTCTAATGAATGTTCCTTTGATGTTTTTGCTGGACTACAGTTCGCCCCTCAGAATGGACTTCATTATTTGGAATGAAGTCTTGGAAAACTTCTATAGTCCATAGAATGGACTTTATTCCAGGAATGAAGTCTAGTAAAAACTTCTAGTCCATAGAATGAACTTCATTTTTGGAATGAAATCTTGGAAAACTTCTACAATCCATAAAATGGACTTCATTATTTGGAATGAAGTCTAGAAAAAACTTCTCTGGTCCATAGAATGGACTTCATTTTTGAATGAAGTCTAGAAAAACTTCATTTTTGGAATTAAGTCTTGGAAAACTTCTACAATCCATAGAATGGACTTCATTATTTGGAATGAAGTCTAGAAAAACTTCTCTGGTCCATAGAATGGACTTCAGTTTTGGAATGAAGTCTAAGAAAACTTTTACAGTTTATACCATATATATATAATTGCAATCCATTCTGAATAATGAAGTACATATCCAAAAAAGAAAAGGCAAATGACATTTCAAAAAAAGGAGTTCACAAAGGAAAACAAAGGAGTTCACAAAATAAGTGCATATCCCAGAACAAAACAAACTAAAAAACCACCAATTCATATGAAAACTAACACCAATAAACTAATAAAATGTTCAGGCATACTACTCCAGCATTAATACACGACAGGTAGCTTTGTTGTGGTTCCCAATCTTCTTGCAATTGGAGCACTTTTTAGACCTCCTTTCCTTCTCATAAGCACTGCGAATACGCTTTTTTGGCAGTCTGATTGCAGTTTTAATTGTGGTAAGTAAGGGTTTGATTCTCGGACTTGGGAAGTTGTCGATTTTAGGACTTAATTAAAGAAAATACTAAAAACAAAGAAAAGGTTTTAACAAAGTTGAGAAATACTGGGACTTAGGATTCCACCAAACTTCACAATCAATTGGTTCATACAAATATTCATAAAAATTTTAGCTCTTTTCTAGACTCTATTTCTTTGCCAAAAGTAGATTTTATAAAGCAGTAGATGTAAATCGTAAGCATAGTGCATCAAGAGTTCTTAGACTAAGCATACACTATCAAACAAAATCACAAATAATCAATAAAAATCATAAATCGATTAAAAATCAATGCAAAAAGTCATAAGAATTAATTATAGTTACCAAACAATTGTGAACTTGGCTTCCTCCGTCATCCCAGTGTTGGGGTTTAGCTCCTCATGCTCAAAACACACCCAAAATATAGAAACATGGCTCAAAAGGTGTTTTTATTGAAGATATATATGAAAAATAGAATTTCGCAACGCTGTAATAGTGTTACAGACGTCACCGTTACAAAAGAAATAAGACTGTCAAAGAACGATAGTTGATAGACAGTGTGGTTGTATTTAAGACTGCTTATGCGACAGTCTCTGGCGGTTCAATGTTCTTGGTGTTCTTGATTTTTTTGCAAAGCAGAGGTGAACTTTTTCTGCAGCGTGATTTCTTCGTACCAGAGCTTCCAATCGACCCCAAAAACTCCTCAATATCCCTCTGACCTCTTAAACCAGCCTTTATATACTCACAGGCCGATTATAACTCGAGTAAATCCTCTTTTTCTTCTCCAACAGGTCACCGACTTTCCTTCCTTTGTTGCTTCACCTCTACACGTTTCTGGGTTGTTTTGATCCTCCCAAATTATCTCTGTGACGTAATAAAATCATCTGGAACGGATATCTTCCCTTTAATACCACGTAAATTCCATGTAGAGCCGAGATTCTTTTCATGTTTCCGTAAATAACTATTCTTCCATGTTTAGTCGTGATTCCGTGTATCTCCCTTGTTTTTCGATTCAAAACTTATTACCAATCCTGTTTTGTCCTAACAGATCATAACCCGTCCATATCCAATAGAAAAGCCACGAAAATATGGTCTCAATTCTTCCCAGAAATTCAGGCAGAAACCCGATAATATTATCCTCTTCCCGTTTCATCAAAACTCGATTATCTAGCCCAAGTTTATTGATTTAAAGGCCTATACCAGCCCTGTTTAATCCAAACAGGTCCATTGAATCCAATTCTGGCGATTGAATCTCGTCCAAAACCTCCACAAATCCAAACCCAAATCTGTTCCGTGAAAACGAGTTTTTCCCGCCAAAACCATTGGTTCAAAAGCTAGGGGATGGAGTGCCCCTATCCAAGCCAGTGGTGCGAATAGCAAGTGGTCACCCCTTAGTAATTGAGGTACCCCTTATCTAAATGAGGAGTCCGAATAGTAATTTTCTCCCACGATCGCAAATACCACTTTTCGAGCCAATTTTCCCGCAAAAGCTTATTTCTCCAAAAACACCTACAAAGACATAAAATAACCAAATAAGTCCAAAATGAGCACTAACAATATAGAGATTTGAGACTAATATAGACACATAAATGCGTCGATCACGGTCTCCATGGAGGTGGCCTTGGAATACCAGGAAGGACTCTCTCTTCAGGTTCATACGCTTCTGGCCTGTCGTAGTTGGGAATGGGTCGAATTGCAGGAGCATAAGTGTTGCGGAAGTGGTTTGAACCAAAGTAAGGCTGAATAAACCTCAAAATATCAATACCACTCATATTAATTGCAGCAGTGGTCTGAGAACAGGGGAAACCAAACACTTTCCATCTCTGGCAAATGCACGTCATCTGGATGAGATCAACAACATGCGAGCTGGGAGAGTGAACCTCATATATACCATTACCTGACTCGGTAACATTCCATGGACGACCTATATCGACATGTGACTTGAGTAAAGCTTTGTATATGGGAGTCAAACTATCCTAATAAGTTCTACCAAGCTCACGCCTTTCTGAACTCATCCTCATAATCTTTATCCTGAGCTCATCAACAAGAGCAACTGAAGGCAGATCCCTTTCACGATGAATCCAGTTATTGAAAGACCCTGCAATACTTGATGATTGTGTGCCATACCTACATCCTACGAAGAAAGCATTTTCCCAGTGCTTGGGATCGATATTTTTGATGTACTTGGCAACCCACTCACTTCCTATGGTGCACATATCATTCATAGCAGACTCATATTTGGCAACGCTGTAGCAGTATGCAGCTTTATTGAACAAATCCTGAACTTATTTATACTTCTCATGTCCTTTTTTTATAGGAAGGTTATTCTTCAGATGATAAAAACAGTAACTATGATAATAGTTGGGAAAATACTTGGGAATACTTTGCTTCAGCCCTTCATGACGATCAATGATAAAAGTAATAGGACGAGAGTCGACACAATGCTGCAGGTTTTCCATGAACCACTCCCAACCTTCAATGTCTTCATAAGGAACTAAAACAAACGCAAAAGGGAAGAAACCTACAGAAATGAAAGAAAACAATGGAACTAAAAAGTGAGTCTATAACTATAACTTTTCTATAACTTCATTCCTGGAATGAATCCTATAACTATAACACCAGAAAATAATAGAAATCAATATAACACCAAAACACAAATAGAAATCAATATCTATAAATTTTCTAGGCTTCATTCCAGGAATGAAGTCCATTCTGTATAAGATGGACTGTAGAATCAAATATCTATAACTTTCCTAGACTTCATTCCAAAAATGAAGTCCATTCTATCTATAACTTTCTTAGACTTCATTTTTGGAACGAAGTCCATTCTGTATAAAATGGACTGTAGAAAACTAATCAAAGTAGAAACTAATCAAAAGTACCTTGGTTCCCATTCACACCAGTGGCAGCCATCAATGTTCCCTTGAATTTCCCAGTGAGAAATGTTGCATCACAGTAAAGCATAGGATGAATGAACCGGTATCCTTCCATACAGGAAACAAAACATATGAAAATCCTCTAAAAATGTTTAGTCACTTTATCATATTCAAACTTGGTATAGCTGCCAGGATTGGTAGCCTTTATTGCTTCAACATACCAAACATGATCTGTTATAACTTTTTACATCATCGCCATATATCTCTGCCTTAGATGCTTCCTTCCCTTTATAAGCATGGTGGCATTTTATGTTAATACCGTAACAACTCTTCACCTGAGCAACCATATCCTTGGGCTTTAAAGACGGATTAGACTGTATTTGATCCTTGAATAGATGTTTTATCAATTTCTTCTTCACAGGTGGTTCCTTCAGCTTAAAAGCACCACCATATTTGTGCTCCCCATTGAATTCCTTGATAGCAAAGACATTTTTCTGGGTATCAATTGGAATACAGTGCAGATACCAAGGATACTTTTCTGCATCCCTACCACACTTGGCTGTGTACCTAAGTCTACCATTCTTAATCTTTGCAACTGTATAACCGGACTTGCTGCAATATTTTATGACAGCTAAGCGAACCTCATCAACACCACCATGAAAAACTTGACCAACACCTTTAAAATATCTTCCCACCCTGTAGATAAAAGAGGTTTTAATTCCCCATGACCATCCGTCAGGTATTTAATCTTTGAAGTCTCAGTGAACCCACTACACGATTCATCGTCACTGAGCGACTGCGTGGAAGTACCAGATGAAGATGTAGAAGAGGTAGAAGAACCACCATTAGAAGCGTCCTCAACATACAAATTAAAACTTGGTGATTCCTTTGAACAAGTAACAGCAATTAGTCCTTGAAGAGAATAATCACAATTGATGACAGCCTTATCACAACCTTCGCCATCCCTAAATCTTATGCTACGAGGAGTCAAGTTTCTCCAATAATCACAAACATGTATTTTGAGGTCACGCATCATCGTATCTAAAGAAACTTCAAAGGGAATACTATCCTCTTTGTAGTACACAATTGTATAAAAACTTGAGAGCGCCATATTGAACCTAAAAAATGAAACAAAATAACTTCATCCAATAACATTCTAACAGATAAATAAATGCAGCAACACTACTTATTCCTTAAAAGAGTTCATTCTAACAAATGAAGCTGTAACATAATAGCACTAATAGCTTCTTCCTTAACAAAATACAGAATGACTTCATTCGTTAACATACTAACAAATAAACAAAGCAGCAAAGTACTTCTTCCTTGACAAAAGAATGGACTTCACTCCTGGAATGAATTCTATTAAAACTCTCTGTAGTCCATGCAATATAATGGATTTCATTCCTGGAGTGAAGCCTAGAAAAACCTCTCCAGTCCATGCCATGGAAAAAATGGACTTCACTCCAGGAATGAAGTTTATTAAAACTCTCTCCATTCCATGCCTTAGAAATGTACTTCACTCCAGGAATGAAGTCTATTAAAACCTCTTCATTCCATGCCATAGAAATGGACTTCATTCCCAGGAGTGAAGTCTATTAAAACCTCTTCAGTCCATGCCATAGAAAATGGACTTCACTCCTGGGAATGAAGTCTATTAAAAATCTCTATAGTCCATGCAATAGAATGGACTTCATTCTTGGAATGAAGCCGTAACAACAGAATGACTTCATTCTTTAACATCCTAACAGATGAACAAATCCTTAACAGAACGACTTCATTCATTGTTATTTCAGTATCCTTTTTGTCTTTATTGAGTATGCCTATAAAGATTTTGGTATGCCCAAAATCAGGGTTCCCTAAAGAAGGGGACCTTTATTTGGGATTTTCTATAATAGGCCTGGCATCACTGTCAAGGCCCAATACAACTAACCCACTGATTTATGCTTACAAACAAGGTAGACCACAGTGGCGGAACCACGAATTTAAAACAGAAAAGGGAGCAAAACTACATGCAAAATTTTGAGATATTTTTCCGACGAGCATATGGAAAAAGTTACAAAAAAGACACTTAAACTTGGAGAGAACAGTATATTAGCTGAACAAAAACAGTAAAAAATCAGTTGAAGAAATAAACAAAATTATACTACAAAATATCCACGTATAATTTTAGGTTTACTCTTAGTTTGGGGTGACTTGAAAATAGAGTTTGAACTTACTGGGCAGAGATAAATCTTTGTTTCAGTATTCTAATCCAATTATATGTAGCAGGAGGAGATATAAAATGCTTCTGTTATATGTTCTTAGAGTACAAGGTGAACATAAAAGCCAAACTAATTACATGTCATACTACCAGACAAACAAGTACAGGATCAAGAGAACGATCGAAAACTGATAACCTTAGTCTATAGCATAGCTAAAATTTCATCTCCCTAATTTAATCTTTGATTCTAAACTGATCCTCTCAGTTTCTAGGGTTTAATTTCTGTTTTACTATTTCTTCTTTTATGATCTCTATCTTATTTATGACCTAATTTATAAATTAGCTGTGTTCCTGTCTGGTCTTGTCAACTTTTTGTGTCGAATTCTTATTTGGTTTCTCAAATAGACTTTAAGTTCCTTGTTGTCTTTTTTTACTTGATCGATTTCTCTCTTTAATTCTGCAGATAAACTTCAAGTTATGTGTGTGTAAAGCTCTTGCCTGTCTCGTCGTAGCAGGGATACGTGGGTTTCTCTTAGCTGGTATCTTGTTTCCGTGTCAACTCGTTTCAAGAGTTTCTCAATAACCCCTGTCACATCAGGCTATCTCCCAGTCTTATTACTACTTTCAAAAAGAAACAGGACCAGGTTAGTTCTCTTCGATCTACAGCTCAGATTGCAACCTTTCTCACATGGCTTTTTCTTCAGTAAGTTCAATTGAATCCATCACTAATCAAATGGAGGAGTTTGTATTTTATGATGATGTAGAAATTTTTGAAGGATTAGAAAACTGGAATCATAGTATTGTTGCTAAAGTTTATGTTGAAGATACAATGTCTGAGGATTCTGTTGAACGTGCTGCAAAAAAAAATCTGGCAAGATGTAGGTAATTTATACTTTCGTTCTCATGCTCGTAAAATGTACATCATCAATTTTGAGAACAATGATGATAAAAATTACATCCTGAATAATCGAGCAAAAAAAAAATTACATCCTGAATAAGAAATTTACCTCTTTTAGTGGTCATCTGGTTCGTATGTATCATTGGGATAACTCAGTTGATGTAGATACCCTTGACTGGACTAATATAGAAGTCGAAATTGAACTAAGGAATCACCCCCAAGAATATCATACTAGATCTTTTGCTAACAAGTTGGGTAGTTTTATGGGTACTGTGTTAAAAGTTGATCCTCCAAATGGTATCCCTACATTAAGAAAGAGGGTTACTCTAACTGTTCAAGTTACTGTTGATACTCCTTGGATGCGTGGTGTTACAGTTGAAAGGTTAAATGGAGACAGAGTTAAAGTTATGTTCTACTATCTTGCTCAGCCTTTTCGTATTTGCCCCAAATTGAGAAAACAATATTATTGATATTAAGTAAACTGATGGTTCTTACAGAGTTAATGATTCCTATTTAAGGCAATCATAATAAGTGTGTAAGATTATTACAAAACACACAAGTGTTCCACACAGACACAAGTCTAGTCAATCAATGTTGACTTAACACATACATTTTACATTGTCTAACACACCCCCTTCAAACTGTTATTACCAGCAAGATAACAGTTTGAAACATAAAACTGAAAAACACTACTAAGAAGCAAAAACTGAAGAAGAAAAAGTTAATGAAGCTTGTAATTTCTCAGGAACTCTTGAAGAAGCAAATCTGACTTCATATCTCAAGTACACCCCCTCAAGCTGATACTAAGTAGCAGATTGAAACAAGACTAAGTAAGGTCTGTAATCTGAACTGTCGAAGAAGTTGAAGTAATTATTGAAGAAGTTCCAAGCAACTGACTCAGCAGTTTTGAGAAAGCTGGATAACATAATCCTTTGGTAAAAAGATCAGCCAACTGATCTGCTGAAGAAATATGCTGAAGCTGCAAGAATCCTTCCTCAACCAATTCTCTAACAGTGTGATATTGAATCTCTATGTGCTTAGTCCTGGCATGAAAAACTAATGCCAAAGCACTTGTATTATCACATAATAACAACACATATGTGACTTTGATATGTAGATCATTCAATAAGTAAGTAAACCATTTCAATTCAGCAGAAGCAACAGAGAGGCACTTGTATTCAGCTTCTGCAGATGACTTAGAGACTGTAGGCTGCTTTTTAGATGACCAAGAAACTAAATTAGAGCCTAGAAAAATAGCAAAACCAGAAGTTGATCTTCTGGTATCTGGACAGCCTGCCCAGTCTGAATCAGTATAGGCCTTTAATGAAGTAACATCACTTTTCCTTAAGGTAATTCCCAGATCATCTGTCCCTTTAAAATACCTTAAGATCCTCTTAACCAGTTGTAAATGTAATCAGATGGAGAATGCATAAACTGTGACACATAATTTACTGCAAAACAAATATCTGGCCTAGTGACTGTCAAGTACTGTAATGCTCCCACCAAAGTTCTGTAATGACTAGGATTATCCAATTTAACTCCATCATTAATAGACAATCTACTAGATTTAACAACTGGAGTATCACAAGATTTACAATTTAACAAATTTGTTTTTTCCAGAAGTTCCAAAGTGTATTTCTTTTGAGTTAGCACTATAGAGTCACTATTCCTAACAGCTTCAATGCCAAGAAAATAAGCCAAATCTCCTAACTCTTTCATAGCAAATTCCTTCTTTAAAGAAGTAATAAGATCAGTAACAAGCATGGATGAACTGCCAGTTAATAATATGTCATCAACATATAAAAGTAGAATAAGAATATCATTCCCAGTTGACTCGACAAACATGGAATTGTCTGAAACACATTTCTTGAAACCACATTGAATGAGGAAAGAAATGAATCTATGAAACCAGGCCCTTGGAGCTTGTTTACGCCCATTGTTTATGGGTAAAAATCGTTTCTGCCGATTTCGGTAAATTTGGTAGGTGAGTGAGAAACTGGTTCAAACCCTAAACAAATATGCTGCACGTGAGCACTTTATAGATTCGAGAGATCAATCTGTACAAGTCCTGCCTAAACGAAGAAATGGTCGTTCCAGACTTGTTTCGGTCACAAAGTGAAGGAGAAGGGTTGATTTGGGGAGGGAAGCAAAGAAAGGTGTTGAGACCAGAATAATTTTGGGAGAGTAGTATCTCGACTTGTATCAGAAAGTGAAAGCTTCGGAAGCTTGCAAGAGATGAAAGGTTTTTGGAGAGCTTGCAAAGTTGCCTTTTCTGAGAGTGTAGTATTTTTTCTCCTGACCGAGACTTGTTGTCTGGTGGAAATAGGTAAGACCTATTTATACAAGTCGAGATTGAAATGTACCATGGCCTCATGAAAGAAGAGAGTAAAGGGTGAAATAATGGGAGGAGGTGGTAACCGTGTTGTGTTAATGGGTGAAAACGTTTTCACCATTATTTCCTCTTTTATTTGACCGCTTTATTCCTTTTCACGCTTTGTTAATGTGAGTGTAGTGTACGCTGCATGCTGTGACCGCCAAACCAAGACCCTGAAAAGCATCCCCCAGTTTGTGTTGATGTCTCGAGTGTTGGTTGCACCTTGAGTGCAAGTGGCGCTGCTAGGGGCGCGTGTGGCATGTGCCAATGGCATGTGCAGAATGTCTTTGTTGCGAGTTGCACCTCGAGCGCAAGTGGCAATGCCAGAGCTGCTAGTGGCATGTGTGGCATGTGCCAATGGCATGTGTGGAATGCCTCGGTGGTAGGTTGTACGTTGAGTGTAAGTGGATACCAGCGTGGGTTTTGGCATGTGCCAATGGCGCGTACGGCCAAGTTGGCCTAGGTTTGCACGGCTTGCAAGTTAGGCTACCAACGTGTATTAGGGCCACGGCTAGGTAATGAAAGCTACCAGCGAGCGTGTTGGCATGTGCCAATGGCATGCGTGGCCAATAGGGTCACGGCCTGGAAAGAAAAGCTACCAGTGACGCATGTTGGTATGTGCCAACGGCATGCTTGGCCATTAGGGCCACGCCCTGGTGAGAAAAGCTACCAGCGAGCGTGTTGGCATGTGCCAATGGCATGCTCGGCCATTAGGGCCACGGTTTGGTAAGGAAGGCTACCAGTGACGCATGTTGGCATGTGCCAACGGCATGCGTGGCCAATTTGGGTCGCGCCTTGGTAGAAAAAGCTACCAGCGAGCGTGTTGGTATGTGCCAATGGCATGCGTGGCCAATAGGGTCATGACCTGGTAAAAAAAGCTACCAGTGAGCGTGTTGGCATGTGCCAATGGCATCCGTGGCCAATAGGGTCACGGCCTGGTAAGAAAATCTACCAGTGAGCGTGTTGGCATGTGCCAATGGCATGCATGGCCAATAGGGTCACGGGTAAGAAAAGCTACCAGTGACGCATGTTGGCATGTGCCAATGGCATGCTTGGCCATTAGGGCCACGCCCTGGTGAGAAAAGCTACCAGCGAGCGTGTTGGCATGTGCCAATGGCATGCTCGACAATTAGGGCCACGGTTTGGTAAGAAAGGCTACCAGTGACGCATGTTGGCATGTGCGAATGGCATGCGTGGCCAATTTGGGTCGCGCCTTGGTAGAAAAAGATACCAGCGAGCATGTTGGCATGTGCCAATGGCATGCTCGGCCATTAGGGCCACGGTTTGGTAAGAAAGGCTACCAGTGACGCATGTTGGCATGTGCCAATGGCATGCGTGGCCAATTTGGGTCGCGCCTTGGTAGAAAAATCTACCAGCGAGCATGTTGGCATGTGACAATGGCATGCGTGGCCAATTTGGGTCGCGCCTTGGTAGAAAAAGCTACCAGCGAGCATGTTGGCATGTGCCAATGGCATGCGTGGCCAATTTGGGTCGCGCCTTGGTAGAAATAGCTACCAGCGAGCATGTTGGCATGTGCCAATGGCATGCGTGGCCAATTTGGGTCGCGCCTTGGTAGAAAAAGCTACCAGCGAGCATGTTGGCATGTGCCAATGGCATGCGTGTCCAATTTGGCCTAGGTTGCATGCAAGCCTAGGTGCGGGCGCTACTTTGGCATGGCTGATCGGTTGTCAGCCGACACAAATATAATTTCACTTTCTCGATCCACTAAATATAAATATAGTAAGCGATAAGAAAGAGTTCGTATCCACAGAGAGGCGTTGGTTGTTATAAACTTTCGTTTCTAGAAAAACCGGTGTATGTTTGTTATATCTAAGCAAGTAAAAGTAATTAAAAGCAAAATAAATTGTAGAGAATAATCAATGGAGAGAGATATTGGTCAAGGAATTCATCTTCAATCTTAGACATGTGTTTGCATAAATGAATAGAATTACGATTTAATCTCTTGTGTTATCAAAAGCCTAGAGAATCAAGAAAGCAAGATAATCTATTAATTTCTCAAGTTCATCAACACACACATTAGGGCTGCGTATGTGAATTCTACCTAAAGAATAACCTAACGCCTTGCGCTAATCAAGTTCAATTCCTAGAGCATTAAGTTTCGTAAATAGGCTAATCAATGCAATTGTCATGCGTTGCGCAAAAACAATTCGGACAAAGGTCAAACTCTACATATGATTACGAGAGTGTATCACTACAAACCGTAAACATATCATGCTACTTGTATTCAAGGTTATCGCTTGATGAAAAACCCTAAAATAGCTATGGACTAAGATGCAAGTTCAATTAATTGGCCACTTAACTAATCAAACACCATAATCCTATCACAATACTTCAATCATGTGATCATAAAAACCGCAGAGAATTGAACGATAAACAAGAGAGAAAACTATTGCATAAAGCAAACACAAGTTTTAGAAATCGGACTACATCCTTAACCAATAAAAGAGAATTTAGCTACTCATAGCTATGGAGTTCATCACAAAAATATCAAAGGAATAAAGAAGAAGATGAACAAAAGCAAACCCTAGTTGTGTAACCCAAAAACGGTTCTCCAAATTCCAAGAAAAGATATGAGATAAGATGATTTCCAAAAGTTGTAGAATTCTTCTCTTTATAGCCTTTCTCTCCTTCCAAAACTAGGTTTTGTCTTCAAGGTCCATTAGATGCAAGTCCACCAAGCCCACGGGAGTGAGAAACCCATGTAGAAAATATGACCCCAAAATCGTCGCCGGAAAACTGGGATTGTGGCCGGAAATCGGCCGGAGAAGTGCCCGGAAATCGGCTCCGGTGACCGGCAAAGTCCGCCCGGTCACCGGGTCAACTGGTCGGATCGGTCGGGTCAAACCGGGTTGGATCGGGTCAAACCGAGTTGGGAAGTCAGGGTGTGAGTCAGACCCAGTCAGGTCCCTGTGTCAGACCTGAGTCAGCTGTGCTGATGAGCTAACTGGGCTGACTCATCAGGCCAGTCTTGCACAGGCCATTTGCTTCTGCAGCACAATCATAGTGCTTCACCATCCCCTGGCCAGCCATTATGGCTACTCAACTACACACTCACAGAACATTAAATCAACCATTTAGCCAACACCACCACTTCCAGCTTTTCATCATAACTCAGCCTTCAAACTCGACCACTATCTTAGCTCCAGACCTGTCATTAATGCATGGCTGCCTTCCCTGAATTGCACCACCAGTTCTATCTATAGCCAGCTCCACCAGAACCTACCTCACCAGCTGTTCTTCCTGCATCATTACCAACCCAAGATTTCCATTCTCGCCTCTAGTCAGAAGTACCAAAGACAGCAGCACCATGTTTCAGCCTCCCTTCCACAAAGCCAACATTTACTTCGCTGCATCAGTTCATGAACACACCCTTCCTTGAAGCTCATTCCAAGTCAATCAACCACATACCCATTCAAGCAACACCACCATTTCAGCATGCCATGGAACTTTAAACCCCAGGATACATCTCTGCCATCTCACTCAGTGCTATCAGAACCCATACTAACCCAACTCATTTCACATAATAAGCAGCTCCAACATCGACTAGTCAGAGCAACCACCAGCACTACCATCACCTGCAATGGCAAAAGATTTAACACCCGGATTGCCTGCAATTCCACAATGAACAGCTTTAACTCCAGCTGCAATGTTAGTGCATTCCCTGAGCCACAACACAGAAACCAATTCCATCTCTACCTCCTTATTCTCTGTAATACCCTGCTGCTGCCTCAACAATCCAGCCATAACCCAGTAGTGCAACCCAATATCCCCCATCTGCTAGCCACACACACTCCTTCACTGAAGCACCATTAAGTCATAGCTCAGGCCACAGCTTCATTACCCGCAAATCTCAAGCCATAACTAGACCAGCATCACCATCAGCTTATTCAAGCAACAACTTTGCCAGAAATCCCAAAGCCATTGAACAGCAACAAATCAGCCCTGATCCACCAAAGATCCAAAACTCAGTTACCACCATCCCAGGTCAACATTATCACCTGCCATACATTCCACCTGACCTTGCACTAGCATACTGCAATTACATTAGCAGCTGTATCACTCACTCCTTGTAGCTTCATACCCTGCCATTACAGTCCCATAACTCCAACAGATCAACCACAGGCCCCAACTATCTCTTGCAAAGTGCAGCTCATAGTCACCTCACTAACATCTTCAACTCCCGAGGCTTCATCATCCATCACCTCACTGCTCATTCCGAATTCTCAATTGAGAATTTGAATTCATCCGTAACCCTTCTCAACCTTCCATTCCATATTCAAATTTCATAGCCAATCCACCAGTAACCCCGAGCACATCACAATCCTTCTCAGTCATACCTGTGCCTTAAAACCACCTCAGCACTAATTTCCCATCTCGAGTTATTTCAGATCAAATCGAAACCCATGACCCAAACTATCGTCTTCCTGGATCTTGAGTCTCACAAAGCAGCCCATAGACTATCACAACAAATAAAGAAACCCATTTCTTTCAATTCCTTCCTTGAACCACAGAGAACTCAGATCTCTTCTTCCATTGACGGCATCAACTCCGTATAGATTCACCAAATCACGTAAACATCTCACTACCAACTTCATTCTCGTAACCAAATCGGTTTTT